>CAWUFW010017489.1:0-259274 GCA_963921515.1 Calotriton arnoldi | reverse complement strand
CTGTAGGAGAGTAGGATCTGCTTCACATGGGTACCCCCACTTTTTGCTGATGCTTCACTGTTTTCCGACATTAGTCTGGCTGGGGCCCTGCTAATCAGAACCCCAGCCTAGCTGCTTCCTCTCTAAAATGGTTTCCATGTGCCTTAGGCACATCACTGATTGGAATCTGGAGTGCCCTTATAAGTCCCTAGTATATGGTATACTATGTACCAAGGGCATAGGTACCTCAGAGGCCTGCCAGGGGCTGCAGCATGTATTATGCCACCCCTGGAAGGCCATCCAAACTGAGACCACAGGTCTGCTACTGCAGCCTGGGTAAGGTGGTGCATGCACCCCTTACTGTGATATAGGTTACCTATATCACTATATACATACACACATATAAACCTATAAGTCACTCCTAAGGCAGGCCTTATCAATCCTAAAGGCAGAGTGCATGGTTCCTATGTGAGAGGGTGCCCCTGCATGAGCAGGGCCCCTCTGCAGCGTTCAGAGACCCTTCTCTGATGCTGTTTGTAGTGCAGCCTGACCATATACTCTTAAGCGCATTATAACCTCACGTTAAATGCTAACTTTGGAATGGCTGCACCTAAACATGTCGTGTTTGGTGTCAAACATCTTGGAATACTACCCCCGCCAATTCTGGTGGCGGGGGTAGCATTCCACCCTTCTAGAGGGAGAGACATGTTAACCCTGGCCTGGCCGGTAACTTCTTTCCAAAGCCCTGGCATCACAAAATGGATGCTGCTGCCACAGACACGAGTCTGGCCTCCTGCTGCTGGACGAAACTCCGGCAGGGGAGGCCTGGACAATAGGTTTCCTGTCCCAGGGAGGTGTGACCACCTCCCCAGACAGGATAATGTGTATTGGGGCTGGGCGGGAGCACTTTCGGGTGCTTTGAAGTCCTGCACTGGGGGCACATTTGGTGTCCCTGTGCATACCCCAGTTCAAACCGGATCAGGGGCTTGCAGCCCCTGCTTTGGCGCGAACTGGACAAAGGGACAGGGGTGTAGCCACCCCTCTGCCCTGACCCACCCATAGGTGGGGCCACAGAGTAGTCCAACCCCTATCCTTAGTATAAGTATAGGAACCCAGTCCTTAGGACTTTAGATTATCCCTGGACGAAACTCTGAAACTGAATCCTGGACCTTCGACGCTCTACTCACGATTAGAGGACAGAAGAATCTCCCTTGGGGTCAAGGAGTGACTCCCCTGCTTGGCAGGCACCAAAGAAGCATCTGTCCGGTTCGCATTTCTGAAGCTCCCGTCGGACGCCGAAGTCATCGCATCACCAGAGGTGGATTATCAGACTTCCCCGAGGCTACCCTGAGTCCCCAGCAAAGCTGAGGCCCGTGGCTATCGTGGGTGACTTGAGACCGTGACCCCTGGACAACGAGCACATTTGCAAGTGCATCCTCTTCTGGGTCTCCCAAGAAGTCATGCTTTGGGCTCTGAGTAGCCCTAGCCTCCAGCACCAACTGCACCGAAGATCACTGGCTCCCACTCCACGAGTGTCCTGTGAGCCAGATCCACGTGCGGCGTCACGAGGCTCCTTCGCGGTCGCTAGCCCATTGGCTAGTAGCCCTCAACGAAGGCCAATCTTTTCCTATCTTGGCATCCTGGTTGCTCCATGCCTGCCCTCACTTACCCTTGCTGGGTAAGTTCCCCAGACCTTGCTGGTCTGCACCATCGACGATCTTCCTCTGCATCGAGACTTGCCGTTGCCAAGGCTTGTTGGGTCCAATCCGGTCGCCAACACCTCAGCCCTCGACAGACATCGTGTACCAGCCCGAATCCTGCTCCTGGTCGCCGACAACGCCTCCTGGACCTCGTGGCTGAAGAGTCAAGACAACCGTCAATGCACCTGAAGCACTCGACATCGGTGGGCATCTGTCCATCGCCTTCCTGGTCACTGGCTAGTGACCCAGACTCTGTCCCCTCTGCTTTCAGGTTCTTCAGAACTCCGATCCACTCTTGGATCCACCCGGACACTTTTCACTTGGTCGCCAGCAGCACTTTGCAGCAGATCGCCATTCAAATCGACGACGAAACCCGACCCCGAAAGGCACCTATGCACCCGGCTTCCCTGGGTGAGGTAACACGAGTACTCCGGTGCTCCCGTGGGTAGAGACTCTTCAAAGTCCTAGATCTCAAAGGGTTTGGTCCAAGTCCTCTTTTAAGTGTCCCTTTTCTCTAATTTCCCGATCACGACTTTCTCCATAGAAGTCAACGGCGTATCGCGGTTGTGTATTTACACTGCACGCGTCTCCCGTGGGTCCCCTGTGTCACTACCTTGGGTGGTTCCTTGTGGTCCAAGCACTTCTAGAGGCTCTAGGCCTAGTGTCTAGTTCAGTCGTGGTTCTTATACCACTTTATTGGTATATGGTTTGGTACGCCCCTAGGGCCCAAACGTGTATTTGTGCTATTACTGTGTTTAAATAACTTCTAACTTATGTATTTCGAACTCTAGCCTCATAAAGAGACTAGAGGGGTGTGTTTAGCAATAAATACATATATTTTGAATATATACCTGGTGTGGTGCTCTTTCATTTGATCACTCAAGAGATTATAGACTGGTAAAACAAGCTGCTTTACATTCCTTCAAGACTTAGCCTGAAGGCTGCTCTCCATAGCTACCACTAGGATAGCTTTCAATAAGGTTGTCTTTAACCTATCTCCAATAAGGGGTTGTTTGGACTGGTGCAAGGTGCCCACTATAATTAGTGGACAGCATATACCAGGCCAACTTCTCACATTGGTGTGCAGCGTGTGGGATTCCAGCTTGCTATTGTTTTACCAGATAATCTCAATTGAATTGATCAACTGAAAACCACTAAAGGTACCTAAGGTACATATAACTTAAGCTTAGAATACAGTAAGTTCTACTGAACTTAGAGTTGTGTGTTAAGGGATAGCACAACCCTTTCTACAACTCAAGAGAGTTTAGTAGGCCACACTAGAGTAGGTAGTGCATACACCACACCACACTAGTAATGTCTTTAAGGGTAGGATCTAAAGAATCCTTGCAGGAAGCCATTGAGCTTCCACCCTCCAAGTATGATACACTCCCATTCTTGGAATTGAGAGCTTTATGCAACTTGAGAAAAATAAGGACAGGCCAAAGCCTCACCACCCAACACCTCAAGGAGTTGTTGGTGGCTTATGACCTTAGTAAGCCCTTGGGGACTGAAGGGGTAGGAGCTGAGGGTGGGGCAGAAGATGAGGATGGGACCAGGGGTACCAGTACCCCCAGCCCCCCTCTGAAACTGGCCAGGAGGGCGACAATGGCCCTGACCTGGATAATCCAACCCCTCCTGAGGAAGATGAAGAGGATGATCAGAATGAGGCCCTCTTTGTCCCCCCAGGAAGGATTGTGAGTGTGCCCAGAAGGTATAGGTCTTCTTCTCAGGAGTCTAACCACTCTGGCACCTCAATAGGGAGCTCTGTCTCATCTCATAGGAGGGAATCCTCTCATGAGAGAAGAAAGAGGCTGGTTCAATATGAGGAAGCTCAGCTTGAACTCAAAAAGAAGCAACTAGCCATAGACAGGGAGTCCCTAGATCTCTTTAGAGAGAGAAGAAAGTTGGAACTAGAGTCCCATGGTGGCAGCCATGTCCCTAGAGATAGGGAAAGGTCCTATGACCATAGGAACCTGAGCAAGATTGTCCCTCCCTATCAGAATGGGGATGACATCCACAAGTGGATAACTGCTCTAGAGAGGGCCTGTAAGGTACAGAAGGTCCCTCAGGAGCAGTGGGCAGCAATCTTGTGGCTCTCCTTTGCTGACAAAGGTAGAGATAAGCTCCTCACTGTTAGAGAGGAGGATGCTGATAATTACAAGGTCTTGAAGAGTGCACTTATTGATGGGTTTGGCCTAACCACTGAACAGTACAGGTTGAAGTTCAGAGATACCCAAAAAGCACAGACTCAAGACTGGGTAGACTATGTGGATTGTTCTGCCAAGGCTCTGGAAGGCTGGTTGATGGGAAGTAAGGTGTGTGACTTCTCAGGATTGTACAATCTGATAATGAGGGAGCAGATTCTTAATAACTGTCAAAATCAGCTGTTGCATCAATACCTGGTAGACTCTGATCTGACCTCTCCCCAAGAATTGGGAAAGAAGGCAGACAAATGGGTCAGAACCAGGGTGAAGCAGAAGGTACAGAACCAAGGTGGGGAAACCAAGAAGCAAGATGCTAAGAACTCTGAAAAGGGTGGGGAGAAGGGTAAAGATCAAAAGTCTTCATCAGGCCCCCAAAAATCTTCTGGTGGGGATTCACAGTCTACCAAAGGGAAAGGCCAAAGAAAACCATGGTGCAAGGTCTGTAAGCAAAAGACCCACTGGACCAATGATTGCACCAAGTCCAAAGACTCCAGTCCAGCACCCACCAATGCCCCTAAGGCACCTGTTCCCCCTAGTACAGTTGGTGGGAGTGCTCCAGCCAAGGGTTTAGTAGGGTTCACCCTGGGTACTGAGTTGGGCTCTGACCTAGTCAGAGAACTGACTCAGGCTGTGTTAGTCTGTGATGGAGGCATGGATGTGACCTCCACTGTGAGTCCCAGTAATCTGGGCAAGTACAGACAACAGCCTTTAATCAATGGACGTGAGGCTTTGGCATTTAGGGACACAGGGGCAAGTGTCACAATGGTGACACAAGACCTTGTGAATCCTGGGCAAGTTATACTTGGTGAAATGTACCAAGTGACCAATGCTAGCAATGTCAGAACAGACCATACTCTGGCAGTTGTTAACTTCTCCTGGGGAGGGGTAACTGGCCTTAAGAAGGTTGTGGTAAGTGCAAACCTACCAGTCGAATGCTTGCTTGGCAATGACTTAGAGACTTCTGCTTGGGCAGAAGTGGAGCTCAGGACCCATGCAGAAATGCTGGGGATCCCTGCAGATGTGTTTGCTGTGACCAGGTCACAAGCCAAAATGTCTAGCACTGAACAGGCCTTGGATTCTGGAAGAATGGACCAAGTGCCTTCCAAGAGGAGGAGTAGTAGGGTTAAGGCAGTGCCTTCCCCTTGGCTCAGGAGGAAGATCAGTCCCTTGAGGGGGATGATCTCAGCCCTGAAGAAGGAACTGTCCCAGAGGAACTTGAACCTGACCAGGTTGAGTTCTTGGGGACAGGGGGACCTTCTAGGGCAGATCTGAGCCAGGAGCAGCAGAGCTGCCCCTCCTTGAACCCCTCAGACAGCAAGCTGCTGCTGAGGCTGCTGGGAAAGCTAGTGGTCCCCATACAGTGTATTGGGATGATGGACTCCTGTACTCAGAGAATAGAGACCCCAAGCCTGGTGCTACCAGGAGGTTGGTTATACCTCTGAAGTTCAGGGGCTTCCTATTGACCCTAGCCCATGATATTCCCTTAGCAGGTCACCTGGGCCAGAACAAGACTTGGGACAGACTTGTCCCTCACTTTCACTGGCCCCACATGTCTGAAGACAGCAAGGAGTTTTGTCGCTTCCTGTGTAACCTGCCAAGCCAGTGGCAAGGCAGGTGGCACTACAAAGGCCCCCTGATACCACTACCTGTGGTGGGGGTGCCCTTTGAAAGGGTAGGGATTGACATTGTTGGTCCCATGGATCCCCAAACAGCCTCTGGGCACAGGTTTATCCTGGTGGTAGTGGATCATGCCACCAGGTACCCAGAAGCTATTCCCCTCAGGACCACTACAGCACCTGTGGTGGCAAGGGCCCTCCTGGGGATTTTCTCAAGAGTGGGCTTTCCTAAGGAGGTAGTATCAGACAGGGGTGCTAACTTCATGTCAGGGTACTTAAAAGCAATGTGGAAGGAGTGTGGAGTGACTTATAAGTTCACCACACCCTATCACCCACAATGCAATGGTTTAGTTGAGAGATTCAACAAAACCTTGAAGGGCATGATTAAAGGGCTCCCAGAAAAGCTTAGGCGTAGATGGGACATACTCTTGCCCTGCCTTTTATTCGCATATAGGAGGTGCCTCAGAAGGGGTTGGTTACAGCCCTTTTGAACTTCTGTTTGGCCACCCTGTGAGGGGTCCACTGTGCTTGGTGAAGGAAGGATGGGAGTTACCTCTCAAGCCCCCAAAGCAAGATATAGTGGACTATGTACTTTGTGAGAAGTTGGCCTGGCATATGCTGTCCACTAATTATAGTGGGCACCTTGCACCAGTCCAAAGCGACTCTTATGGTAGGTAGGTTAAAGACAACCTTATTGAAAGCTATCCTAGTGGTAGCTATGGAGAGCAGCCTTCAGGCTAAGTCTTGAAGGAATGTAAAGCAGCTTGTTTTACCAGTCTATAATCTCTTGAGTGACCAAATGAAAGAGCACCACACCAGGTATATATTCAAAATATATGTATTTATTACTAAACACACCCCTCTAGTCTCTTTATGAGGCTAGAGTTCGAAGTACATAGGTTATAAGATCTTAAATCACAGTAATAGCACAAATACACGTTTGGGCCCTAGTGGCGTACCAAACCATATACCAATAAAGTGGTATGCGAACCACGACTGAACTAGACACTAGGCCTAGAGCCTCTAGAAGTGCTTGGACCACAAGGAACCACCCAAGGTAGTGACACAGGGGACCCACGGGAGACGCGTGCAGTGTAAATACACAACCGCGATACGCCGTTAACTTCTATGGAGAAAGTCGGGATCGGGAAAATAGAGGAAAGGGACACTTTAAAGAGGACTAGGACAAAACCCTTTGAGATCTAGGACTTTGAAGAGTCTCTACCCACGGGAGCACCGGAGTACTCGTGTTACCTCACCCAGGGAAGCCGGGTGCATAGGTGCCTTTCGGGGTCGGGTTTCGTCGTCGGTTCTTATGGCGATCTGCTGCAAAGTGCTGCTGGCGACCAGGAGAAAAGTGTCCGGGTGGATCCAAGAGTGGATCGGAGTTCTGAAGAACCTGAAAGCAGAGGGGACAGAGTCTGGGTCACTAGCCAGTGACCAGGGAGGCGATGGACAGATGCCCACCGCTGTCGAGTGCTTCAGGTGCGTTGACGGTCGTCTCGTTTCTGCAGCCACGAGGTCCAGGAGGCGTTGTCGGCGACCAGGAGCAGGATTCGGGCTGGTACACGATGTCTGTCGAGTGCTGCGGTGTCGGCGACCAGATTGGACCCAACAAGCCTTGGCAACGGCAAGTCTCGATGTAGCTGAAGATCGTCGATGGTGCAGACCAGCAAGGTCTGGGGAACTCACCCAGCAAGGGTAAGTGAGGGCAGGCCTGGAGCAACCAGACTGCCAAGTAAAGAAAAGATTGGCCTTCGGTAAGGGCTACTAGCCAACGGGCTAGCGACCGCGAAGGAGCCTCGTGACGCCGCACGTGGAGCTGGCTTACAGGACACTCGTGGAGTGGGGGCCAGTGATCTTCGGTGCAGGTGGTACTGGAGGCTAGGGCTACTCGGAGCCCAAAGCACGACTTCTTGGGAGACCCAGAAGATGGTGCACTTGCAAATGTGCTCGGTGTCCAGGGGTCACGGTCTCAAGTCACCCACGATAGCCACGGGCCTCAGCTTTGCTGGGGACTCAGGGTAGCCTCGGGGAAGTCTGAGAATCCACCTCTGGTGATGCGATGACTTCGGCGTCCGACGGGAGCTTCAGTGATGCGAACCGGACAGATGCTTCTTTGGTGCCTGCCAAGCAGGGGAGTCACTCCTTGACCCCAAGGGAGATTCTTCAGTCCTCTAATCTTGTCGTAGAGCGTCGAAGGTCCAGGATTCCGTGTCAGAGTTTCGTCCAGGTATAATCTAAAGTCCTAAGGACTGGGTTCCTACCTTTATTCTAAAAATAGGGGATGGACTACTCTGTGGCCCCACCTATGGGTGGGTCAGGGCAGAGGGGTGGCTACACCCCTTTCCCTTTGTCCAGTTCGCGCCAAAGCAGGGGCTGCAAGCCCCTGATCCGGTTTGAACTGGGGTATGCACAGGGACACCAAATGTGCCCCCAGTGCAGGACTTCAAAGCACCCGAAAGTGCTCCCGCCCAGCCCCAATACACATTGTCCTGTCTGGGGAGGTGGTCACACCTCCCTGGGACAGGAAACCTATTGTCCAGGCCTCCCCTGCCGGAGTTTCGTCCAGCAGCAGGAGGCCAGACTCGTGTCTGTGGCAGCAGCATCCATTTTGTGATGCCAGGGCTCTGGAAAGAAGTTACCGGACTCGTCAGAGTTAACATGCCTTTCCCTCTAGAAGGGTGGAATGCTACCCCCGCCGCCAGAATTGGCGGGGGGTAGTATTCCAAGATGTTTGACACCAAACACGACATGTTTCGGTGCAGCCATTCCATAGTTAGCATTTTACCGCGAGGATATAATGCGTTTAAGAGTATATGGTCAGGCTGCACTACAAACAGCATCAGAGATGGTCTCCGAACGCTGCAGAGGGGCCCTGCTCATGCAGGGGCACCCTCTCACATAGGAACCATGCACTCTGCCTTTAGGATTGATAAGGCCTGCCTTAGGAGTGACTTATAGGTTTATATGTGTGTATGCATTTAGTGATATAGGTAACCTATACCACAGCAAGGGGTGCATGCACCACCTTACCCAGGCTGCTGTAGCAGACCTGTGGTGTCAGTTTGGATGGCCTACCAGGGGTGGCATAATATATGCTGCAGCCCCTGGCAGGCCTCTGAGGTACCTATGCCCTTGGTACATAGTATACCATATACTAGGGACTTACAAGGGCACTCCAGATCCCAATCAGTGATGTGCCTAAGGCACATGGAGACCCTTTTAAAGAGGAAACAGCTAGGCTGGGGTTCTGAATAGCAGGGCCCCAGCCAGACTAATGTCGAAAACCAGTGAAGTATCAGCAAAAAGTGGGGGTACCCCTGTGAAGCAGATCCTACTCTCCTACACAACCCCCCCCAAACGTAGGGACATTAAACTAACCTTGCCCAGTTAAGTCTTCATGTTCTAAGTGGAAATACCTAGAGAGTCCATCTGCATTCGCATGGTTACTCCCAGGCCTATGTTCCACTGTAAAGTCCATCCCCTGTAGGGAAATGGACCACCTAAGCAGTTTGGGGTTTTCACCCTTCATTTGTTTTAGCCATAAGAGGGGCTTATGGTCTGTCTGAACCAGGAAGTGTGTACCAAACAAGTATGGCCTCAACTTCTTCAGAGCCCAGACCACAGCAAAGGCCTCCCTCTCTATGGCTGACCAACGTTTCTCTCTAGGGGTCAGCCTTCTGCTAATAAAAGCTACTGGCTGATCCTGACCTTCTTCATTCAATTGTGACAGTACAGCCCCTACCCCCAATTCAGATGCATCTGTTTGGACAATGAACTTCTTGGAGTAATCAGGACTCTGCAGAATTGGAGCAGTGCACATGGCCTGCTTGAGGTCATCAAATGCCTTTTGACAGCTAACTGTCCACTGAACCTTTTTGGGCATTTTCTTAGAAGTTAAGTCATTCAAGGGTGTCACTATTGATCCATACCCCTTGACAAATCTCCTATAGTACCCAGTCAGGCCTAAGAAGGCTCTCACCTGAGTCTGGGTAGTTGGAGCAGTCCAGTCCATGATGGTCTGGATCTTGCTCTGCAAAGGTTGAACCTGGCCTCCACCCACAAGGTGGCCCAGGTACACAACCTGACTCTGCCCTATCTGGCACTTAGTGGCCTTGATAGTCAGGCCTGCCTTTTGCAGGGCCTGTAAAACATTCCTGAGGTGGACCAGGTGATCCTCCCAGGTGGAGCTAAAGACAGCAATATCATCTAGATAAGCTGCACTATAGGCCTCCAGTCCTGTGAGAACTGTGTTCACCAACCTCTGGAAAGTGGCAGGTGCATTTTTCAGACCAAAGGGCATCACCACAAATTGATAATGCCCACTAGGGGTTGAAAATGCTGTTTTGGGCTTTGCAGCATCAGCTAGTCTGATCTGCCAGTAGCCAGCTGTTAGGTCAAATGTGCTGAGATATTTGGCAGAGGCCAAAGTATCTATGAGCTCATCTGCCCTGGGTATTGGATGGGCATCAGTCCTAGTGACTGCATTGAGGCCCCTGTAGTCTACACAAAACCTCATCTCTCTTTTCCCACCACTGGTGTGAGGTTTAGGTACTAGGACTACTGGACTAGCCCAAGGGCTATCTGAGGGCTCAATCACTCCCAATTCCAACATCTTCTGGACTTCAGTCCTGATACAGTCCCTGACATGGTCAGGTTGCCTATAAATCTTGTTTTTAATAGGCAGACTGTCCCCAGTGTCCACTTCATGAGTGCACCAGGTGGTCTGACTGGGTGTCAGAGAAAACATATGTCTAAACTGATTGAGGACTTGCCTGCAATCAGTTTGTTGCTGGGTAGTGAGGCTGCCTGCCAAGGCTACACCATCAACTGACCCATCGTCAGGGTTCTGTGAGAGCAGGTCAGGGAGTGGGTCACTCTCTTCCTCCTGCCCTTCATCAGTAGCCATGAGCAAGCCCATGTCTGCCCTGTCCACATATGGCTTAAGTCTGTTGACATGGAGAACCCTGTGGGGACTCCTGGGTGTTCCCAGGTCTACTAAGTAAGTGACCTCACCCTTCTGCTCAACAATAGTGTGGGGTCCACTCCATTTGTCTTGGAGAGCTGCTGGGGCCACTGGCTCCAACACCCACACCTTCTGTCCTGGCTGGTAAACAGTTAGGACAGCCTTTTGGTCATGCCAGGCCTTTTGAAGTTCCTGGCTAGCCTCAAGGTTTTTGGTTGCCTTTTTCATGTACTCAGCCATCCTGGAGCGGAGACCAAGTACATAGTCCACTATATCTTGCTTTGGGGGCTTGAGAGGTAACTCCCATCCTTCCTTCACCAAGCACAGTGGACCCCTCACAGGGTGGCCAAACAGAAGTTCAAAAGGGCTGTAACCAACCCCCTTCTGAGGCACCTCCCTATATGCGAATAAAAGGCAGGGCAAGAGTATGTCCCATCTACGCCTAAGCTTTTCTGGGAGCCCTTTAATCATGCCCTTTAAGGTTTTGTTGAATCTCTCAACTAAACCATTGCATTGTGGGTGATAGGGTGTGGTGAACTTATAAGTAACTCCACACTCCTTCCACATTGCCTTTAAGTACCCAGACATGAAGTTTGCACCCCTGTCTGATACCACCTCCTTAGGAAAGCCCACTCTTGAGAAAATTCCCAGGAGGGCCCTTGCCACCACAGGTGCTGTAGTGGTCCTAAGGGGTATAGCCTCTGGATACCTGGTGGCATGATCCACTACCACCAGTATAAATCTGTGCCCAGATGCTGTTTGGGGATCCATGGGACCAACAATGTCAATCCCTACCCTCTCAAAGGGCACCCCCACCACAGGTAGTGGTATCAGGGGGGCCTTTGTAGTGCCACCTGCTTTGCCACTGGCTTGGCAGGTTACACAGGAGCGACAAAACTCCTTACTGTCTTCAGACATGTGGGGCCAGTGAAAGTGAGGGACAATTCTGTCCCAAGTCTTGTTCTGGCCCAGGTGTCCTGCTAAGGGAATATCATGGGCTAGGGTCAATAGGAAGCCCCTGAACTTCAAAGGTATTACCAACCTCCTGGTAGCACCAGGCTTGGGGTCTCTACTCTCTGAGTACAGGAGTCCATCATCCCAATACACTGTATGGGGACCACTAGCTTTCCCAGCAGCCTCAGCAGCAGCTTGCTGTCTGAGGGGTTCAAGGGAGGGGCAGCTCTGCTGCTCCTGGCTCAGATCTGCCCTAGAAGGTCCCCCTGTCCCCAAGAACTCAACCTGGTCAGGCTCAAGTTCCTCTGGGACAGTTCCTTCTTCAGGGCTGAGATCATCCCCCTCAAGGGACTGATCTTCCTCCTGAGCCAAGGGGAAGGCACTGCCTTAACCCTACTACTCCTCCTCTTGGAAGGCACTTGGTCCATTCTTCCAGAATCCAAGGCCTGTTCAGTTTTAGACAGTTTAGCCTGTGACCTGGTCACAGCAAACACATCTGCAGGGATCCCCAGCATTTCTGCATGGGTCCTGAGCTCCACTTCTGCCCAAGCAGAAGTCTCTAAGTCATTGCCAAGCAAGCATTCGACTGGTAGGTTTGCACTCACCACAACCTTCTTAAGGCCAGTTACCCCTCCCCAGGAGAAGTTAACAACTGCCAGAGTATGGTCTGTTCTGACATTGCTAGCATTGGTCACTTGGTACATTTCACCAAGTATAACTTGCCCAGGTAGCACAAGGTCTTGTGTCACCATTGTGACACTTGCCCCTGTGTCCCTAAATGCCAAAGCCTCTCGTCCATTGATTAAAGGCTGTTGTCTGTACTTGCCCAGATTACTGGGACTCACAGTGGAGGTCACATCCATGCCTCCATCACAGACTAACACAGCCTGAGTCAGTTCCCTGACTAAGTCAGAGCCCAACTCAGTTCCCAGGGTGAACCCTACTAAACCCTTTGCTGGAGCACTTCCACCAACTGTACTAGGGGGAACAGGTGCCTTAGGGGCATTGGTGGATGCTGGACTGGAGTCTTTGGACTTGGTGCAATCACTGGTCCAGTGGGTCTTTTGCTTACAGACCTTGCACCATGGTTTTCTTTGGCCTTTACCCTTGGTAGACTGGGAATCCCCACCAGAAGAAGATTTTTGGGGGCCTGATGAAGACTTTTGATCTTTACCCTTCTCCCCACCCTTGTCAGAGTTCTTAGCATCTTGCTTCTTGGTTTCCCCACCTTGGTTCTGTACCTTCTGCTTCACCCTGGTTCTGACCCATTTGTCTGCCTTCTTTCCCAATTCTTGGGGAGAGGTCAGATCAGAGTCAACCAGGTACTGATGCAACAGCTGGTTTTGACAGTTATTAAGAATCTGCTCCCTCATTATCAGATTATACAATCCTGAGAAGTCACACACCTTACTGCCCATCAACCAGCCTTCCAGAGCCTTGGCAGAACAATCCACATAGTCTACCCAGTCTTGAGTCTGTGCTTTTTGGGTGTCTCTGAACTTCAACCTGTACTGTTCAGTGGTTAGGCCAAACCCATCAATAAGAGCACTCTTCAAGACCTTGTAATTGTCAGCATCCTCCTCTCTAACAGTGAGGAGCTTGTCTCTACCTTTGTCAGCAAAGGAGAGCCACAAGATTGCTGCCCACTGCTCCTGAGGGACCTTCTGTACTTTACAGGCCCTCTCTAAAGCAGTTATCCATTTGTGGATATCATCCCCACTCTGGTAGGGAGGGACAATCTTGCTCAGGTTCCTATGGTCATAGGACCTTTCCCTATCTCTAGGGACATGGCTGCCACCATGGGACTCTAGTCCCAACTTTCTTCTCTCCCTAAGGAGATCTAGGGATTCTCTATCTAAAGCCAATTGCTTCTTCCTGATCTCCAGTTGAGTTTCCTCATACTGGACCAGTCTCTTTCTTCTCTCATGAGAGGATTCCCTCCTGTGAGAAGAAACAGAGCTCCCTATTGAGGTGCCAGAGTGGTTAGACTCCTGAGAAGGAGACCTAGACTTTCTGAGCACACTCATAATCCTTCCTGGGGGGACAAAGGTGTGGTTCTCCAGATCCTCATCTTCATCTTCCCCAGAAGGGATTGGGTTTTCCAGGTCAGGGTCATTGTCACCCTCCTGGTCAGTTTCAGAGGGGGGCTGGGGGTAGTAGTACCCCTGGCCCCTTCCTCATCTGCTGGCCCACCCTCTGCTCCTACCCCTTCAGTCTCTGAGGACTTACTAAGATCATAAGCCACCAACATCTCCTGGAGGTGTTGGGTGGTGGGACTTTGGCCTGTCCTTAATTTCCTCACGTTACACAAAGCTCTCAGTTCCAAGAATGGGAGTGTGTCATACTTGGAGGGGGAAGCTCAATGGCTTCCTGCAGGGCATCTCTAGATCCTGCTTTTAAAGACATTACTAGTGTGGTGTGGTGTATGCACTACCTACTCTAGTGTGGCCTACTAAACTCTCTTGAGTTGTAGAAAGGGTTGTGCTATCCCTTAACACACAACTCTAAGTTCAGTAGAACTTACTGATATTCTAAGCTTAAATTATATGTACCTTAGGTACCTTTAGTGGTTTTCAGTTGATCAATTCAATTGAGATTATCTGGTAAAACAATAGCAAGCTGGAATCCCACACGCTGCACACCAATGTGAGAAGTTGGCCTGGCATATGCTGTCCACTAATTATAGTGGGCACCTTGCACCAGTCCAAATCGACTCTTATGGTAGGTAGGTTAAAGACAACCTTATTGAAAGCTATCCTAGTGGTAGCTGTGGAGAGCAGCCTTCAGGCTAAGTCTTGAAGGAATGTAAAGCAGCTTGTTTTACCAGTCTATAATCTCTTGAGTGACCAAATGAAAGAGCACCACACCAGGTATATATTCAAAATATATGTATTTATTACTAAACACACCCCTCTAGTCTCTTTATGAGGCTAGAGTTCGAAGTACATAGGTTATAAGATCTTAAATCACAGTAATAGCACAAATACACGTTTGGGCCCTAGGGGCGTACCAAACCATATACCAATAAAGTGGTATGCGAACCACGACTGAACTAGACACTAGGCCTAGAGCCTCTAGAAGTGCTTGGACCACAAGGAACCACCCAAGGTAGTGACACAGGGGACCCACGGGAGACGCGTGCAGTGTAAATACACAACCGCGATACGCCGTTAACTTCTATGGAGAAAGTCGGGATCGGGAAAATAGAGGAAAGGGACACTTTAAAGAGGACTAGGACAAAACCCTTTGAGATCTAGGACTTTGAAGAGTCTCTACCCACGGGAGCACCGGAGTACTCGTGTTACCTCACCCAGGGAAGCCGGGTGCATAGGTGCCTTTCGGGGTCGGGTTTCGTCGTCGGTTCTTATGGCGATCTGCTGCAAAGTGCTGCTGGCGACCAGGAGAAAAGTGTCCGGGTGGATCCAAGAGTGGATCGGAGTTCTGAAGAACCTGAAAGCAGAGGGGACAGAGTCTGGGTCACTAGCCAGTGACCAGGGAGGCGATGGACAGATGCCCACCGCTGTCGAGTGCTTCAGGTGCGTTGACGGTCGTCTCGTTTCTGCAGCCACGAGGTCCAGGAGGCGTTGTCGGCGACCAGGAGCAGGATTCGGGCTGGTACACGATGTCTGTCGAGTGCTGCGGTGTCGGCGACCAGATTGGACCCAACAAGCCTTGGCAACGGCAAGTCTCGATGTAGCTGAAGATCGTCGATGGTGCAGACCAGCAAGGTCTGGGGAACTCACCCAGCAAGGGTAAGTGAGGGCAGGCCTGGAGCAACCAGACTGCCAAGTAAAGAAAAGATTGGCCTTCGGTAAGGGCTACTAGCCAACGGGCTAGCGACCGCGAAGGAGCCTCGTGACACCGCACGTGGAGCTGGCTTACAGGACACTCGTGGAGTGGGGGCCAGTGATCTTCGGTGCAGGTGGTACTGGAGGCTAGGGCTACTCGGAGCCCAAAGCACGACTTCTTGGGAGACCCAGAAGATGGTGCACTTGCAAATGTGCTCAGTGTCCAGGGGTCACGGTCTCAAGTCACCCACGATAGCCACGGGCCTCAGCTTTGCTGGGGACTCAGGGTAGCCTCGGGGAAGTCTGAGAATCCACCTCTGGTGATGCGATGACTTCGGCGTCCGACGGGAGCTTCAGTGATGCGAACCGGACAGATGCTTCTTTGGTGCCTGCCAAGCAGGGGAGTCACTCCTTGACCCCAAGGGAGATTCTTCAGTCCTCTAATCTTGTCGTAGAGCGTCGAAGGTCCAGGATTCCGTGTCAGAGTTTCGTCCAGGTATAATCTGAAGTCCTAAGGACTGGGTTCCTACCTTTATTCTAAAAATAGGGGATGGACTACTCTGTGGCCCCACCTATGGGTGGGTCAGGGCAGAGGGGTGGCTACACCCCTTTCCCTTTGTCCAGTTCGCGCCAAAGCAGGGGCTGCAAGCCCCTGATCCGGTTTGAACTGGGGTATGCACAGGGACACCAAATGTGCCCCCAGTGCAGGACTTCAAAGCACCCGAAAGTGCTCCCGCCCAGCCCCAATACACATTGTCCTGTCTGGGGAGGTGGTCACACCTCCCTGGGACAGGAAACCTATTGTCCAGGCCTCCCCTGCCGGAGTTTCGTCCAGCAGCAGGAGGCCAGACTCGTGTCTGTGGCAGCAGCATCCATTTTGTGATGCCAGGGCTCTGGAAAGAAGTTACCGGACTCGTCAGAGTTAACATGCCTTTCCCTCTAGAAGGGTGGAATGCTACCCCCGCCGCCAGAATTGGCGGGGGGTAGTATTCCAAGATGTTTGACACCAAACACGACATGTTTCGGTGCAGCCATTCCATAGTTAGCATTTTACCGCGAGGATATAATGCGTTTAAGAGTATATGGTCAGGCTGCACTACAAACAGCATCAGAGATGGTCTCCGAACGCTGCAGAGGGGCCCTGCTCATGCAGGGGCACCCTCTCACATAGGAACCATGCACTCTGCCTTTAGGATTGATAAGGCCTGCCTTAGGAGTGACTTATAGGTTTATATGTGTGTATGCATTTAGTGATATAGGTAACCTATACCACAGCAAGGGGTGCATGCACCACCTTACCCAGGCTGCTGTAGCAGACCTGTGGTGTCAGTTTGGATGGCCTACCAGGGGTGGCATAATATATGCTGCAGCCCCTGGCAGGCCTCTGAGGTACCTATGCCCTTGGTACATAGTATACCATATACTAGGGACTTACAAGGGCACTCCAGATCCCAATCAGTGATGTGCCTAAGGCACATGGAGACCCTTTTAAAGAGGAAACAGCTAGGCTGGGGTTCTGAATAACAGGGCCCCAGCCAGACTAATGTCGAAAACCAGTGAAGTATCAGCAAAAAGTGGGGGTACCCCTGTGAAGCAGATCCTACTCTCCTACATACTTGGTCTCCGCTCCAGGATGGCTGAGTACATGAAAAAGGCAACCAAAAACCTTGAGGCTAGCCAGGAACTTCAAAAGGCCTGGCATGACCAAAAGGCTGTTCTAACTGTTTACCAGCCAGGACAGAAGGTGTGGGTGTTGGAGCCAGTGGCCCCAGCAGCTCTCCAAGACAAATGGAGTGGACCCCACACTATTGTTGAGCAGAAGGGTGAGGTCACCTACTTAGTAGACCTAGGAACACCCAGGAGTCCCCACAGGGTTCTCCATGTCAACAGGTTAAAACCATATGTGGACAGGGCAGACATGGGCCTGCTCATGGCTACTGATGAAGGGCAGGAGGAAGAGAGTGACCCACTCCCTGACCTGCTCTCACAGAACCCTGACGATGGGTCAGTAGATGGTGTAGCCTTGGCAGGCAGCCTCACTACCCAGCAACAAACTAATTGCAGGCAAGTTCTCAATCAGTTTAGACATATGTTTTCACTGACACCCAGTCAGACCACCTGGTGCACTCATGAAGTGGACACTGGGGACAGTCTGCCTATTAAAAATAAGATTTATAGGCAACCTGACCATGTCAGGGACTGTATCAGGACTGAAGTCCAGAAAATGTTGGAATTGGGAGTTATTGAACCCTCAGATAGCCCTTGGGCTAGTCCAGTGATCCTTGTACCAAAACCTCACACCAGTGGTGGAGAAAGAGAGATGAGGTTTTGTGTGGACTACAGGGGTCTCAATGCAGTCACTAGGACTGATGCCCATCCAATACCCAGGGCAGATGAGCTCATAGATACTTTGGCCTCTGCCAAATATCTCAGCACATTTGATCTAACAGCTGGCTACTGGCAGATCAGACTAGCTGATACTGCAAAGCCCAAAACAGCATTCTCAACCCCTAGTGGGCATTATCAATTTGTGGTAATGCCCTTTGGTCTGAAGAATGCACCTGCCACTTTCCAGAGGTTGGTGAATACAGTTCTCACAGGTCTGAAGCCTATAGTGCAGCATATCTAGATGATATTGCTGTCTTTAGCTCCACCTGGGAGGATCACCTGGTCCACCTCAGGAATGTTTTACAGGCCCTGCAAAAGGCAGGCCTGACTATCAAGACCACTAAGTGCCAGATAGGGCAGAGTCAGGTTGTGTACCTGGGCCACCTTGTGGGTGGAGACCAGGTTCAACCTTTGCAGAGCAAGATCCAGACCATCATGGACTGGACTGCTCCCACTACCCAGACTCAGGTGAGAGCCTTCTTAGGCCTGACTGGGTACTATAGGAGATTTGTCAAGGGGTATGGATCAATAGTGACACCCCTGAATGACTTAACTTCTAAGAAAATGCCCAAAAAGGTTCAGTGGACAGTTAGCTGTCAAAAGGCATTTGATGACCTGAAGCAGGCCATGTGCTCTGCTCCCATTCTACAGAGTCCTGATTACTCCAAGAAGTTCATTGTTCAAACTGATGCATCTGAATTGGGGGTAGGGGCTGTACTGTCACAATTGAATGAAGAAGGTCAGGATCAGCCAGTAGCTTTCATTAGCAGAAGGCTGACCCCTAGAGAGAAACGTTGGTCAGCCATAGAGAGGGAGGCCTTTGCTGTGGTCTGGGCTCTGAAGAAGTTGAGGCCATACTTGTTTGGTACACACTTCCTGGTTCAGACAGACCATAAGCCCCTCTTATGGCTAAAACAAATGAAGGGTGAAAACCCCAAACTGCTTAGGTGGTCCATTTCCCTACAGGGGATGGACTTTACAGTGGAACATAGACCTGGGAGTAACCATGCCAATGCAGATGGACTCTCTAGGTACTTTCCACTTAGAACATGAAGACTTAACTGGGCAAGGTTAGTTTCATGTCCCTACGTTTGGGGGGGGTTGTGTAGGAGAGTAGGATCTGCTTCACATGGGTACCCCCACTTTTTGCTGATGCTTCACTGTTTTTCGACATTAGTCTGGCTGGGGCCCTGCTAATCAGAACCCCAGCCTAGCTGCTTCCTCTCTAAAATGGTTTCCATGTGCCTTAGGCACATCACTGATTGGAATCTGGAGTGCCCTTATAAGTCCCTAGTATATGGTATACTATGTACCAAGGGCATAGGTACCTCAGAGGCCTGCCAGGGGCTGCAGCATGTATTATGCCACCCCTGGAAGGCCATCCAAACTGACACCACAGGTCTGCTACTGCAGCCTGGGTAAGGTGGTGCATGCACCCTTTACTGTGATATAGGTTACCTATATCACTAAATACATACACACATATAAACCTATAAGTCACTCATAAGGCAGGCCTTATCAATCCTAAAGGCAGAGTGCATGGTTCCTATGTGAGAGGGTGCCCCTGCATGAGCAGGGCCCCTCTGCAGCGTTCGGAGACCCTTCTCTGATGCTGTTTGTAGTGCAGCCTGACCATATACTCTTAAGCGCATTATAACCTCGCGTTAAATGCTAACTTTGGAATGGCTGCACCTAAACATGTCGTGTTTGGTGTCAAACATCTTGGAATACTACCCCCCGCCAATTCTGGCGGCGGGGGTAGCATTCCACCCTTCTAGCGGGAGAGACATGTTAACCCTGGCCTGGCCGGTAACTTCTTTCCAAAGCCCTGGCATCACAAAATGGATGCTGCTGCCACAGACACGAGTCTGGCCTCCTGCTGCTGGACGAAACTCCGGCAGGGGAGGCCTGGACAATAGGTTTCCTGTCCCAGGGAGGTGTGACCACCTCCCCAGACAGGATAATGTGTATTGGGGCTGGGCGGGAGCACTTTCGGGTGCTTTGAAGTCCTGCACTGGGGGCACATTTGGTGTCCCTGTGCATACCCCAGTTCAAACCGGATCAGGGGCTAGCAGCCCCTGCTTTGGCGCGAACTGGACAAAGGGAAAGGGGTGTAGCCACCCCTCTGCCCTGACCCACCCATAGGTGGGGCCGCAGAGTAGTCCAACCCCTATCCTTAGTATAAGTATAGGAACCCAGTCCTTAGGACTTTAGATTATCCCTGGACGAAACTCTGAAACTGAATCCTGGACCTTCGACGCTCTACTCACGATTAGAGGACAGAAGAATCTCCCTTGGGGTCAAGGAGTGACTCCCCTGCTTGGCAAGCACCAAAGAAGCATCTGTCCAGTTCGCATTTCTGAAGCTCCCGTCAGACGCCGAAGACATCGCATCACCAGAGGTGGATTCTCAGACTTCGCCGAGGCTACCCTGAGTCCCCAGCAAAGCTGAGGCCGGTGGATATCGTGGGTGACTTGACACCATGACCCCTGGACACCGAGCACATTTGCAAGTGCATCCTCTTCTGGGTCTCCCAAGAAGTCGTGCTTTGGGCTCCGAGTAGCCCTTGCCTCCAGCACCAACTGCACCGAAGATCACTGGCCCCCACTCCACGAGTGTCCTGTGAGCCAGATCCACGTGCGGCGTCACGAGACTCCTTCGCGGTCACTAGCCCGTTGGCTAGTAGCCCTCAACGAAGGCCAATCTTTTCCTAACTTGGTATTCTGGTTGCTCCAGGCCTGCCCTCACTTACTCTCGCTGGGTAAGTTCCCCAGACCTTGCTGGTCTGCACCATCGACGATCTTCCTCTGCATCGAGACTTGCCGTTGCCAAGGCTTGTTGGGTCCAATCCGGTCGCCGACACCTCAGCACTCGACAGACATCGTGTACCAGTCCGAATCCTGCTCCTGGTTGCCGACAACGCCTCCTGGACCTCGTGGCTGAAGAGTCAAGACGACCGTCAACGCACCTGAAGCACTCGACATCGGTGGGCATCTGTCCATCGCCTTCCTGGTCACTGGCTAGTGACCCAGACTCTGTCCCCTCTGCTTTCAGGTTCTTCAGAACTCCGATCCACTCTTGGATCCACCCGGACACTTTTCACTTGGTCGCCAGCAGCACTTTGCAGCAGATCGCCATTCAAATCGACGACGAAACCCGACCCCGAAAGGCACCTATGCACCCGGCTTCCCGGGGTGAGGTAACACGAGTACTCCGGTGCTCCCGTGGGTAGAGACTCTTCAAAGTCCTAGATCTCAAAGGGTTTGGTCCAAGTCCTCTTTTAAGTGTCCCTTTTCTCTAATTTCCCGATCACGACTTTCTCCATAGAAGTCAACGGCGTATCGCGGTTGTGTATTTACACTGCACGCGTCTCCCGTGGGTCCCCTGTGTCACTACCTTGGGTGGTTCCTTGTGGTCCAAGCACTTCTAGAGGCTCTAGGCCTAGTGTCTAGTTCAGTCGTGGTTCTTATACCACTTTATTGGTATATGGTTTGGTACGCCCCTAGGGCCCAAACGTGTATTTGTGCTATTACTGTGTTTAAATAACTTCTAACTTATGTACTTTGAACTCTAGCCTCATAAAGAGACTAGAGGGGTGTGTTTAGCAATAAATACATATATTTTGAATATATACCTGGTGTGGTGCTCTTTCATTTGATCACTCAAGAGATTATAGACTGGTAAAACAAGCTGCTTTACATTCCTTCAAGACTTAGCCTGAAGGCTGCTCTCCATAGCTACCACTAGGATAGCTTTCAATAAGGTTGTCTTTAACCTATCTCCAATAAGGGGTTGTTTGGACTGGTGCAAGGTGCCCACTATAATTAGTGGACAGCATATACCAGGCCAACTTCTCACACTAGCCTTACTGGGAGGAGGGAGGTGTGACCTCCTCAGGGGGACAGCCCAGATGCATGTCAGAGTGGAGGAAGCCTGTGAAGCTCACCGCTCTCCTGTGTCACTTCACTAGCCTTCCTGGGAGGAGGGAGGAGGGAGGTGTGACCTCCTCAGGGGGACAGCCCAGATGCATGTCAGAGTGGAGGAAGCCTCTGAAGCTCACAGCTCTCCTGTGTCACTTCACTAGCGTTCCTGGGAGGAGGGAGGGAGGTGTGACCTCCTCAGGGGGACAGCCCAGATGCATGTCAGAGTGGAGGAAGCCTCTGAAGCTCACCGCTATCCTGTGTCACTTCACTAGCCTTCCTGGGAGGAGGGAGATGTGACCTCCTCAGGGGGACAGCCCAGATGCATGTCAGAGTGGAGGAAGCCTCTGAAGCTCAGCGCTCTCCTGTGTCCCTTCACTGGCCTTCCTGGGAGGAGGGAGGTGTGACCTCCTCAGGGGGACAGCCCAGATGCATGTCAGAGTGGAGGAAGCCTCTGAAGCTCACCGCTCTCCTGTGTCACTTCACTAGCCTTCCTGGGAGGAGGGAGGTGTGACCTCCTCAGGGGGAAAGCCCAGATGCATGTCAGAGTGGAGGAAGCCTCTGAAGCTCACCGCTCTCCTGTGTCACTTCACTAGCCTTCCTGGGAGGAGGGAGGTGTGACCTCGTCAGGGGGACAGCCCAGATGCATGTCAGAGTGGAGGAAGCCTCTGAAGCTCACCGCTCTCCTGTGTCACTTCACTAGCCTTCCTGGGAGGAGGGAGGTGTGACCTCCTCAGGGGGACAGCCCAGATGCATGTCAGAGTGGAGGAAGCCTCTGAAGCTCACCGCTCTCCTGTGTCACTTCACTAGCCTTCCTGGGAGGAGGGAGGTGTGACCTCGTCAGGGGGGCCAGCCCAGATGCATGTCAGAGTGGAGGAAGCCTCTGAAGCTCACCGCTCTCCTGTGTCACTTCACTAGCCTTCCTGGGAGGAGGGAGGTGTGACCTCCTCAGGGGGGACAGCCCAGATGCATGTCAGAGTGGAGGAAGCCTCTGAAGCTCACCGCTCTCCTGTGTCACTTCACAAGCCTTCCTGGGAGGAGGGAGGTGTGACCTCCTCAGGGGGACAGCCCAGATGCATGTTAGAGTGGAGGAAGCCTCTGAAGCTCACCGCTCTCCTGTGTCACTTCACTAGCCTTCCTGGGAGGAGGGAGGTGTGACCTCCTCAGGGGACAGCCCAGATGCATGTCAGAGTGGAGGAAGCCTCTGAAGCTCACCGCTGTCCTGTGTCACTTCACTAGCCTTCCTGGGAGGAGGGAGGTGTGACCTCCTCATGGGGACAGCCCAGATGCATGTCAGAGTGGAGGAAGCCTGTGAAGCTCACCGCTCTCCTGTGTCACTTCACTAGCCTTCCTGGGAGGAGGGAGGTGTGACCTCCTCAGGGGGACAGCCCAGATGCATGTCAGAGTGGAGGAAGCCTCTGAAGCTCACCGCTCTCCTGTGTCAATTCACTAGCCTTCCTGGGAGGAGGGAGGGATGTGTCCTCCTCAGGGGGACAGCCCAGATGCATGTCAGAGTGGAGGAAGCCTCTGAAGCTCACCGCTCTCCTGTGTCGCTTCACTAGCCTTCCTGGGAGGAGGGAGGTGTGACCTCCTCAGGGGGACAGCCCAGATGCATGTCAGAGTGGAGGAAGCCTCTGAAGCTCACCGCTCTCCTGTGTCACTTCACTAGCGTTCCTGGGAGGAGGGAGGGAGGTGTGACCTCCTCAGGGGGACAGCCCAGATGCATGTCAGAGTGGAGGAAGCCTCTGAAGCTCACCGCTCTCCTGTGTCACTTCACTAGCCTTCCTGGGAGGAGGGAGGTGTGACCTCCTCAGTGGGACAGCCCAGATGCATGTCAGAGTGGAGGAAGCCTCTGAAGCTCAGCGCTCTCCTGTGTCACTTCACTGGCCTTCCTGGGAGGAGGGAGGTGTGACCTCCTCAGGGGGACAGCCCAGATGCATGTCAGAGTGGAGGAAGCCTCTGAAGCTCACTGCTCTCCTGTGTCACTTCACTAGCCTTCCTGGGAGGAGGGAGGTGTGACCTCCTCAGGGGGGACAGCCCAGATGCATGTCAGAGTGGAGGAAGCCTCTGAAGCTCACCGCTCTCCTGTGTCACTTCACTAGCCTTCCTGGGAGGAGGGAGGGATGTGACCTCCTCAGGGGGAACAGCCCAGATGCATGTCAGAGTGGAGGAAGCCTCTGAAGCTCACCGCTCTCCGGTGTCACTTCACTAGCCTTCCTGGGAGGAGGGAGGGATGTGACCTCCTCAGGGGGAACAGCCCAGATGCATGTCAGAGTGGAGGAAGCCTCTGAAGCCACCGCTCTCCTGTGTCACTTCACTAGCCTTCCTGGGAGGAGGGAGGTGTGACGTCCTCAGGGGGACAGCCCAGATGCATGTCAGAGTGGAGGAGGCCTCTGAAGCTCACCGCTCTCCTGTGTCACTTCACTAGCCTTCCTGGGAGGAGGGAGGTGTGACCTCCTCTGGGGGACAGCCCAGATGCATGTCAGAGTGGAGGAAGCCTCTGAAGCTCACCGCTCTCCTGTCACTTCACTGGCCTTCCTGGGAGGAGGGAGGTGTGACCTCCTCAGGGGGACAGCCCAGATGCATGTCAGAGTGGAGGAAGCCTCTGAAGCTCACCGCTCTCCTGTGTCACTTCACTAGCCTTCCTTGGAGGAGGGAGGTGTGACCTCCTCAGGGGGACAGCCCAGATGCATGTCAGAGTGGAGGAAGCCTCTGAAGCTCACCGCTCTCCTGTCACTTCACTGGCCTTCCTGGGAGGAGGGAGGTGTGACCTCCTCAGGGGGACAGCCCAGATGCATGTCAGAGTGGAGGAAGCCTCTGAAGCTCACCGCTCTCCTGTGTCACTTCACTAGCCTTCCTTGGAGGAGGGAGGTGTGACCTCCTCAGGGGGACAGCCCAGATGCATGTCAGAGTGGAGGAAGCCTCTGAAGCTCACCGCTCTCCTGTGTCACTTCACTAGCCTTCCTGGGAGGAGGGAGGTGTGACCTCCTCAGGGGGACAGCCCAGATGCATGTCAGAGTGGAGGAAGCCTCTGAAGCTCACCGCTCTCCTGTGTCACTTCACTAGCCTTCCTGGGAGGAGGGAGGTGTGACCTCATCAGGGGGACAGCCCAGATGCATGTCAGAGTGGAGGAAGCCTCTGAAGCTCACCGCTCTCCTGTGTCACTTCATTAGACTTCCTGGGAGGAGGGAGGTGTGACCTCCTCAGGGGGACAGCCCAGATGCATGTCAGAGTGGAGGAAGCCTCTGAAGCTCACCGCTCTCCTGTGTCACTTCACTAGCCTTCCTGGGAGGAGGGAGGTGTGACCTCCTCAGGGGGACAGCCCAGATGCACGTCAGAGTGGAGGAAGCCTCTGAAGCTCACCGCTCTCCTGTGTCACTTCACTAGCCTTCCTGGGAGGAGGGAGGTGTGACCTCCTCAGGGGGACAGCCCCAATGCATGTCAGAGTGGAGGAAGCCTCTGAAGCTCACCGCTCTCCTGTCACTTCACTGGCATTCCTGGGAGGAGGGAGGTGTGACCTCCTCAGGGGGACAGCCCAGATGCATGTCAGAGTGGAGGAAGCCTCTGAAGCTCACCGCTCTCCTGTGTCACTTCACTAGCCTTCCTTGGAGGAGGGAGGTGTGACCTCCTCAGGGGGACAGCCCAGATGCATGTCAGAGTGGAGGAAGCCTCTGAAGCTCACCGCTCTCCTGTCACTTCACTGGCCTTCCTGGGAGGAGGGAGGTGTGACCTCCTCAGGGGGACAGCCCAGATGCATGTCAGAGTGGAGGAAGCCTCTGAAGCTCACCGCTCTCCTGTGTCACTTCACTAGCCTTCCTTGGAGGAGGGAGGTGTGACCTCCTCAGGGGGACAGCCCAGATGCATGTCAGAGTGGAGGAAGCCTCTGAAGCTCACCGCTCTCCTGTGTCACTTCACTAGCCTTCCTGGGAGGAGGGAGGTGTGACCTCCTCAGGGGGACAGCCCAGATGCATGTCAGAGTGGAGGAAGCCTCTGAAGCTCACCGCTCTCCTGTGTCACTTCACTAGCCTTCCTGGGAGGAGGGAGGTGTGACCTCATCAGGGGGACAGCCCAGATGCATGTCAGAGTGGAGGAAGCCTCTGAAGCTCACCGCTCTCCTGTGTCACTTCATTAGACTTCCTGGGAGGAGGGAGGTGTGACCTCCTCAGGGGGACAGCCCAGATGCATGTCAGAGTGGAGGAAGCCTCTGAAGCTCACCGCTCTCCTGTGTCACTTCACTAGCCTTCCTGGGAGGAGGGAGGTGTGACCTCCTCAGGGGGGACAGCCCAGATGCACGTCAGAGTGGAGGAAGCCTCTGAAGCTCACCGCTCTCCTGCGTCACTTCACTAGCCTTCCTGGGAGGAGGGAGGTGTGACCTCCTCAGGGGGGACAGCCCAGATGCATGTCAGAGTGGAGGAAGCCTCTGAAGCTCACCGCTCTCCTGCGTCACTTCACTAGCCTTCCTAGGAGGAGGGAGGTGTGACCTCCTCAGGGGACAGCCCAGATGCATGTCAGAGTGGAGGAAGCCTCTGAAGCTCACCGCTCTCCTGTGTCACTTCACTAGCCTTCCTGGGAGGAGGGAGGTGTGACCTCCTCAGGGGGACAGCCCAGATGCATGTTAGAGTGGAGGAAGCCTCTGAAGCTCACCGCTCTCCTGTGTCACTTCACTAGCCTTCCTGGGAGGAGGGAGGGATGTGACCTCCTCAGAGGGACAACCCAGATGCATGTCAAAGTGGAGGAAGCCTCTGAAGCTCACCGCTCTGATGTGTCACTTCACTGGCCTTCCGGGAGGAGGGAGGTGTGACCTCCTCACTGGGACAGCCCAGATGCATGTCAGAGTGGAGGAAGCCTCTGAAGCTCACCGCTCTCCTGTGTCACTTCACTAGCCTTCCTGGGAGGAGGGAGGTGTGACCTCCTCAGGGGGACAGCCCAGATGCATGTCAGAGTGGAGGAAGCCTCTGAAGCCACCGCTCTCCTGTGTCACTTCACTAGCCTTCCTGGGAGGAGGGAGGGAGGTGTGACCTCCTCAGGGGGACAGCCCAGATGCATGTCAGAGTGGAGGAAGCCTCTGAAGCTCACCGCTCTCCTGTGTCACTTCACTGGCCTTCCTGGGAGGAGGGAGGTGTGACCTCCTCAGGGGGACAGCCCAGATGCATGTCAGAGTGGAGGAAGCCTCTGAAGCTCACCGCTCTCCTGTGTCACTTCACTGGCCTTCCTGGGAGGAGGGAGGTGTGACCTCCTCAGGGGGACAGCCCAGATGCATGTCAGAGTGGAGGAAGCCTCTGAAGCTCCGCGCTCTCCTGTGTCACTTCACTAGCCTTCCTGGGAGGAGGGAGGTGTGACCTCCTCAGGGGGACAGCCCAGATGCATGTCAGAGTGGAGGAAGCCTCTGAAGCTCAGCGCTCTCCTGTCACTTCACTAGCCTTCCTGGGAGGAGGGAGGTGTGACCTCCTCAGGGGGGACAGCCCAGATGCATGTCAGAGTGGAGGAAGCCTCTGAAGCTCACCGCTCTCCTGTGTCACTTCACTAGCCTTCCTGGGAGGAGGGAGGGAGGTGTGACCTCCTCAGGCGGACAGCCCAGATACACGTCAGAGTGGAGGAAGCATCTGAAGCTCACCGCTCTCATGTGTCACTTCACTGTCCTTCCTGGGAGGAGGGAGGTGTGACCTCCTCACAGGGACAGCCCAGATGCACGTCAGAGTGGAGGAAGCCTCTGAAGCTCACCGCTCTCCGGTGTCACTTCACTAGCCTTCCTGGGAGGAGGGAGGTGTGACCTCCTCAGGGGGACAGCCCAGATGCACGTCAGAGTGGAGGAACCTCTGAAGCTCACCTCTCTCCTGTGTCACTTCACTAGCCTTCCTGGGAGGAGGGAGGTGTGACCTCCTCAGGGGGACAGCCCAGATGCATGTCAGAGTGGAGGAAGCCTCTGAAGCTCACCGCTCTCCTGTGTCACTTCACTGGCCTTCCTGGGAGGAGGGAGGAGGGAGGTGTGACCTCCTCAGGGGGACAGCCCAGATGCACGTCAGAGTGGAGGAAGCCTCTGAAGCTCACCGCTCTCATGTGTCACTTCACTGGCCTTCCTGGGAGGAGGGAGGTGTGACCTCCTCAGGGGGACAGCCCAGATGCACGTCAGAGTGGAGGAAGCCTCTGAAGCTCACCGCTCTCCTGTGTCACTTCACTAGCCTTCCTGGGAGGAGGGAGGTGTGACCTCCTCAGGGGGACAGCCCAGATGCACGTCAGAGTGGAGGAAGCCTCTGAAGCTCACCGCTCTCCTGTGTCACTTCACTAGCCTTCCTGGGAGGAGGGAGGTGTGACCTCCTCAGGGGGACAGCCCAGATGCACGTCAGAGTGGAGGAAGCCTCTGAAGCTCACCGCTCTCCTGTGTCGCTTCACTAGCCTTCCTAGGAGGAGGGAGGTGTGACCTCCTCAGGGGGACAGCCCAGATGCACGTCAGAGTGGAGGAAGCCTCTGAAGCTCACCGCTCTCCTGTGTCACTTCACTAGCCTTCCTGGGAGGAGGGAGGTGTGACCTCCTCAGGGGAACAGCCCAGATGCATGTCAGAGTGGAGGAAGCCTGTGAAGCTCACCGCTCTCCTGTGTCACTTCACTAGCCTTCCTGGGAGGAGGGAGGTGTGACCTCCTCAGGGGAACAGCCCAGATGCATGTCAGAGTGGAGGAAGCCTCTGAAGCTCACCGCTCTCCTGTGTCACTTCACTAGCCTTCCTGGGAGGAGGGAGGTGTGACCTCCTCGGGGGACAGCCCAGATGCATGTCAGAGTGGAGGAAGCCTTTGAAGCTCACCGCTCTCCTGTGTCACTTCACTAGCCTTCCTGGGAGGAGGGAGGTGTGACCTCCTCAGGGGGACAGCCCAGATGCATGTCAGAGTGGAGGAAGCCTCTGAAGCTCACCGCTCTGATGTGTCACTTCACTGGCCTTCCTGGGAGGAGGGAGGTGTGACCTCCTCAGGGGGACAGCCCAGATGCATGTCAGAGTGGAGGAAGCCTCTGAAGCTCACCGCTCTCCTGTCACTTCACTGGCCTTCCTGGGAGGAGGGAGGTGTGACCTCCTCAGGGGGACAGCCCAGATGCATGTCAGAGTATAGGAAGCCTCTGAAGCTCACCGCTCTCCTGTGTCACTTCACTAGCCTTTCTGGGAGGAGGGAGGTGTGACCTCCTCAGGGGGACAGCCCAGATGCATGTCAGAGTGGAGGAAGCCTCTGAAGCTCAGCGCTCTCCTGTGTCACTTCACTAGCCTTCCTGGGAGGAGGGAGGGCTGTTTCCTCCTCAGGGGGACAGCCCAGATGCATGTCAGAGTGGAGGAAGCCTCTGAAGCTCACCGCTCCCCTGTGTCACTTCACTAGCCTTCCTGGGAGGAGGGAGGTGTGACCTCCTCAGGGGGGACAGCCCAGATGCATGTCAGAGTGGAGGAAGCCTCTGAAGCTCACCGCTCTCCTGTGTCACTTCACTAGCCTTCCTGGGAGGAGGGAGGTGTGACCTCCTCAGGGGGACAGCCCAGATGCATGTCAGAGTGGAGGAAGCCTCTGAAGCTCACCGCTCTCCTGTGTCACTTCACTAGCCTTCCTGGGAGGAGGGAGGATGTGACCTCCTCAGGGGGACAGCCCAGATGCATGTCAGAGTGGAGGAAGCCTCTGAAGCTCACCGCTCTCCTGTGTCACTTCACTAGCCTTCCTGGGAGGAGGGAGGTGTGACCTCCTCAGGGGGACAGCCCAGATGCATGTCAGAGTGGAGGAAGCCTCTGAAGCTCACCGCTCTCCTGTGTCACTTCACTAGCCTTCCTGGGAGGAGGGAGGTGTGACCTCCTCAGGGGGACAGCCCAGATGCATGTCAGAGTGGAGGAAGCCTCTGAAGCTCACCGCTCTCCTGTGTCACTTCACTAGCCTTCCTGGGAGGAGGGAGGTGTGACCTCCTCAGGGGAACAGCCCAGATGCATGTCAGAGTGGAGGAAGCCTCTGAAGCTCACCGCTCTCCTGTGTCGCTTCACTAGCCTTCCTGGGAGGAGAGAGGTGTGACCTCCTCAGGCGGACAGCCCAGATGCATGTCAGAGTGGAGGAAGCCTCTGAAGCTCACCGCTCTCCTGTGTCGCTTCACTAGCCTTCCTGGGAGGAGAGAGGTGTGACCTCCTCAGGCGGACAGCCCAGATGCATGTCAGAGTGGAGGAAGCCTCTGAAGCTCACCGCTCTCCTGTGTCGCTTCACTAGCCTTCCTGGGAGGAGGGAGGTGTGACCTCCTCAGAGGGACAGCCCAGATGCATGTCAGAGTGGAGGAAGCCTCTGAAGCTCACCGCTCTCCTGTGTCACTTCACTACCCTTCCTGGGAGGAGGGAGGTGTGACCTCCTCAGGGGGACAGCCCAGTTGCATGTCAGAGTGGAGGAAGCCTCTGAAGCTCACCGCTCTCCTGTGTCACTTCACTGGCCTTCCTGGGAGGAGGGAGGTGTGACCTCCTCAGGGGGACAGCCCAGATGCATGTCAGAGTGGAGGAAGCCTCTGAAGCTCACCGCTCTCCTGTGTCACTTCACTAGCCTTCATGGGAGGAGGGAGGTGTGACCTCCTCAGGGGGACAGCCCAGATGCATGTCAGAGTGGAGGAAGCCTCTGAAGCTCACCGCTCTCCTGTGTCGCTTCACTAGCCTTCCTGGGAGGAGGGAGGGAGGTGTGACCTCCTCAGGGGGACAGCCCAGATGCATGTCAGAGTGGAGGAAGCCTCTGAAGCTCACCGCTCTCCTGTGTCACTTCACTAGCCTTCCTGGGAGGAGGTAGGGATGTGACCTCCTCAGGGGGACAGCCCAGATGCATGTCAGAGTGGAGGAAGCCTCTGAAGCTCACCGCTCTCCTGTGTCACTTCACTGGCCTTCCTGGGAGGAGGGAGGTGTGACCTCCTCAGGGGGACAGCCCAGATGCATGTCAGAGTGGAGGAAGCCTCTGAAGCTCACCGCTCTCCTGTGTCACTTCACTAGCCTTCCTGGGAGGAGGGAGGTGTGACCTCCTCAGGGGACAGCCCAGATGCATGTCAGAGTGGAGGAAGCCTCTGAAGCTCACCGCTCTCCTGTGTCACTTCACTAGCCTTCCTGGGAGGAGGGAGGTGTGACCTCCTCAGGGGGACAGCCCAGATGCATGTCAGAGTGGAGGAAGCCTCTGAAGCTCACCGCTCTCCTGTGTCGCTTCACTAGCCTTCCTGGGAGGAGGGAGGTGTGACGTCCTCAGGGGACAGCCCAGATGCATGTCAGAGTGGAGGAAGCCTCTGAAGCTCACCGCTCTCCTGTGTCACTTCACTAGCCTTCCTGGGAGGAGGGAGGTGTGACCTCCTCAGGGGGACAGCCCAGATGCATGTCAGAGTGGAGGAAGCCTCTGAAGCTCACCGCTCTCCTGTGTCACTTCACTAGCCTTCCTGGGAGGAGGGAGGTGTGACCTCCTCAAGGGGACAGCCCAGATGCATGTCAGAGTGGAGGAAGCCTCTGAAGCTCACCGCTCTCCTGTGTCACTTCACTAGCCTTCCTGGGAGGAGGGAGGTGTGACCTCCTCAGGGGGACAGCCCAGATGCATGTCAGAGTGGAGGAAGCCTCTGAAGCTCACCGCTCTCCTGTGTCACTTCACTAGCCTTCCTGGGAGGAGGGAGGTGTGACCTCCTCAGGGGGACAGCCCAGATGCATGTCAGAGTGGAGGAAGCCTCTGAAGCTCACCGCTCTCCTGTGTCACTTCACTAGCCTTCCTGGGAGGAGGGAGGTGTGACCTCCTCAGGGGGACAGCCCAGATGCATGTCAGAGTGGAGGAAGCCTCTGAAGCTCACCGCTCTCCTGTGTCACTTCACTAGCCTTCCTGGGAGGAGGGAGGTGTGACCTCCTTCCTTCCCAATCCTTTGTTCTGACTCTTGGGAAAGTTCACACTGCCTGGCAGGGGGTCGGAAGCATGTCTGGGCTGCGGCTGGCGCAGGAAAGTCTGGGCTGACCAGCCAAAGCACGTCAGGTAGGGTAACCAGGTGGGCAACCACTCGGTAGTCACCTGGGGGCATGACATCAGATTCATGTCAGAGGAGAAAGGCATGTTGTTTGACACCAAACTCGACATATTTACGTGTCACTAGCAACCCGGGTCTGCCCGAGTTGCAAGCCGATGTTATCATTTACAGTGTACTTTAATGGTAAAGTCACTATAGAAACATGTAAGCTTGTACTTTCTACATTCTTAATATACTGCACCCTGCCTCCTGGGCACACAAGGCCTTCTCCCGGGGTGACTGACATATAGTTAAGGGCAGTGCTGTGACCCTGTCACACATGGTGAGGACAAAGTTGAAATGGAGCAATGAACACTGCTCCTGCAGTCTGCAATAGCAGGCCAGCTGACATCTGTTTACCTGGGTCACTCAGGGTGGCACAACCAGTGCTGCAGGCCCTGGGTACCCCTTTACCACCTATGCCCTGGTAACCACTCTACCACTTAACAGGGACTTGCAAGAGACATATGGTCTCTGTCAATTTGGGATTCCAATTACACGTCACATTTAGGGAGAGAGCACTGGCACTGGGGCCTGGTTAGCAGACTTCAGTGCACTGTCCGAGTCGAAAACCAGTCTCTAGTACACAAATGGGGGCAAAACGTGAGGGGACATCTGCAAAAAGACCTGTTTTCTTACAGCTTATCAATAGATTGTCAATGGGTTGTCAGTAACTCCTAAGAAGCCTCAAGTAGCCAGTGACCAGAAAGGAGGCGAGAACTCAACAGCACCCTCCAGGCCTCTCCACACCTCTCTTACCCGCGCCACGTACGGGACAACTCCAGCTTCGGCTTCTGCGGGGTGCAGGCCAAAGTACAGGACAGAAGCCAGGTATAGGTACAGGCACTGGTATGGGTACAGGCCAATGGCCAATCAATGGCTAGACGGACGGAGTCTAGGACTACTCAGCAACCGGAACCAAATATACAGATTTCAAAGAAAGTGGGAGAGGATCCTTCTTTTAGCAGGCAGCTTTGAGTGGCAAGTCTCTGGGACATAAAAAGTATACTTAGAACTCCCCAGTATTCCTAAGGCTCCTGTGGATTATCCCCAGAGGCAAGTTTTAGTAGCCCATCCACTGTGACGCTCCAGCAGATGGACCAACGGACGTTGTCACTTACCTCCTCACTCTGACCTTCCCGCTGCCTCCACCAGCCACCAGGTTCAGGAGGTGGTACTCCGGTGTTGCTGAGTAATGCTGAGGTGATGCTGAGTTATGATTTGGTGGTCTCCGGTGGTGTTGTGCAGATGCTTAGTGATTCTGAGTTGGTGCTGCACTGGTGCTGAGGTGCTGCTGCACTGATGCTGATGTGGTGCTGAGTGATGCTGAGATGGTGATATGCTTGTGTGGAGGTGGTACTCAGGTGGTGCTGAGTGATGCTGAGGTAGTGCTGAGTGAGGATTTGGTGGCCTCCGGTGGTGTTGTGCTGGTGCTCGGTGATGTTGAGTTGGTGCTGCACTGGTGCCGAGGTGGTGCTTCACTGATGCTGATATGGTGCTGAGTGAGGGTGAGATGGTGATATGCTTGTGTGGAGGTGGTACTCAGGTGGTGCTGAGTGATGCTGAGGTAGTGCTGAGTGAGGATTTGGTGGTCTCCGGTGGTGCTGTGCAGATGCTTAGTGATGCTGAGTTGGTATTGCACTGGTGCTGAGGTGGTGGTTCTCTGATGCTGATATGGTGCTGAGTGATGCTGAGATGGTGATATGCTTGTGTGGAGGTGGTACTCAGGTGGTGCTGAGTGATGCTGAGGTAGTGCTGAGTGAGGATTTGGTGGTGCTCCGGTGGTGTTGTGCTGGTGCTCAGTGATGTTGAGTTGGTGCTGCACTGGTGCTGAGGTGGTGCTGCGCTGATGCTGAGGTGGTGCTGAGTGATGCTGAGGTAATGGTGTGCTTGTGTGGAGGTGATACTCCGGTGGTGCTGAGTAATGATGAGGTGATGCTGAGTTATGATTTGGTGGTCTCCGGTGGTGCTGTGCAGATGCTCAGTGATGCTGAGTTGGTATTGCACTGGTGCTGAGGTGGTGCTGCGCTGATGCTGAGGTGGTGCTGAGTGATGCTGAGGTAATGGTGTGCTTGTGTGGAGGTGGTACTCAGGTGGTGCTGAGTGATGCTGAGGTAGTGCTGAGTGAGGATTTGGTGGTGCTCCGCTGGTGTTGTGCTGGTGCTCAGTGATGTTGAGTTGGTGCTGCACTGGTGCTGAGGTGGTGCTGCACTGATGCTGAGGTGGTGCTGAGTGATGCTGAGATGGTGTTATGCTTGTGTGGAGGTGGTACTCAGGTGGTGCTGAGTGATGCTGAGGCAGTGCTGAGTGAGGATTTGGTGGTGCTCCGGTGGTGTTGTGCTCGGTGATGTTGAGTTGGTGCTGCACTGGTGCTGAGGTGGTGCTGCGCTGATGCTGAGGTGGTGCTGAGTGATGCTGAGATGGTGATATGCTTGTGTGGAGGTGGTACTCAGGTGGTGCTGAGTGATGCTGAGGTAGTGCTGATTGAGGATTTGGTGGTGCTCCGGTGGTGTTGTGCTGGTGCTCGGTGATGTTGAGTTGGTGCTGCACTGGTGCTGAGGTGGTGCTGCGCTGATGCTGAGGTGGTGCTGAGTGATGCTGAGGTAATGGTGTGCTTGTGTGGAGTTGGTACTCCGGTGGTGCTGAGTAATGCTGAGGTGATGCTGAGTTATGATTTGGTGGTCTCCGGTGGTGCTGTGCAGATGCTTAGTGATGCTGAGTTGGTATTGCACTGGTGCTGAGGTGGTGCTGCACTGATGCTGATGTGGTGCTGAGTGATGCTGAGATGGTGATATGCTTGTGTGGAGGTGAAACTCAGGTGGTGCTGAGTGATGCTGAGGTAGTGCTGAGTGAGGATTTGGTGGTGCTCCGGTGGTGTTGTGCTGGTGCTCAGTGATGCTGAGTTGGTATTGCAGTGGTGCTGAGGTGGTGCTGCACTGATGCTGATGTGGTGCTGAGTGATGCTGAGATGGTGATATGCTTGTGTGGAGGTGGTACTCAGGTGGTGCTGAGTGATGCTGAGGTATGATTTGGTGGTGTTCTGGTGGGGCTGTGCTGGTGCTCAGTGATGCTGAGTTGGTGCTGCACTGGTGCTGAGGTGGTGCTGCGCTGATGCTGAGGTGGTGCTCAGTGATGCTGAGGTAATGGTGTGCTTGTGTGGAGGTGGTACTCGGGTGGTGCTGAGTGATGCTGAGGTATGATTTGGTGGTGTTCCGGTGGGGCTGTGCTTGTGCTCAGTGATGCTAAGTTGGTGCTGCACTGATGCTGTGTTGGGGCTGCGTTGGTGCTGAGTTGGTGCTGTGCTGCCAACTAAAAGAGGGTGATAGGGACAACATCTTTTTGGTATTTTAATGGGAAAATTGGGCTGTGAGCCTTTCTTCTCCATAGTGAGAGTTGATAGCCTGCCTGCAGCTCCCTGTCCCGAGAATATCGGGGTGGCAGGGAAACTAACCAAACAAGCGTGAACCAGAACTAATAGATGTTGCACGTTTAATGACAGGAAACAGGAGCTCGGACAAGTTGTGAATGTTTGTAGGTTGTAGTGTAGTTCCTATTTCCCTAATAGGCTCTGCGCATTGGAATAATATACCCTATAGGTTTGACATAGGACTGAGGTCAGTATGTCCCTATCGAGTATATTAAACTTAATTACTTTCTGTGCCAGCTAGCTCAGAGGCCACTAGAAACCTCTTGTAAACAAGAAGGGAGTAGTTTCTGGCAACCGCATAAACATGACCACTTTTGTTTCCCTTAGACTAGGAACGTGTCTCAGAATCGTGGAAACAATAGATAACAGTTTCACTCAGTCAATCGTGCATGCTTCGTTTCTACAGAGTTACACAGAAAGGCAAAGACGGGCGTTTCAAATAAAAAAGGGGTTTTATTGAACAGTCTTGTTTCTTGTGTAAGAGAGATGTGCTGTTACGATCACAAGACAATATGCTAGATAAACGATACACAGTGCAAGCAGTAGAAATAAATAATACTGCGCTAGCATTATTCGTTTAGCATAGAATTATATGCATAGATAACATAAGTTAAAATGCGAGTACTCATACGATGCGTTCTCTAACCTTGTTTTTACCCAAGTGTGCCTAACCTAGCGTAGGTGTAGGAGAGGGGTAAGAAATGGCTAAGATATTTTATCTGGTCCTGTATACTAGGAATAAGTTTAAGTCTTAGTATAATCTAGAATGCCAAGAGTCCCTCTAGGTTCTAATCAGCTCCATACCTTTGAGAATGAGAGAGGTTGGAATCTCCTTTCCGGACTCGAACTCCAACACCCCGCAAAGGGAGTCAGATCACTGGAAGCTGGAGTTTCTGCAATCAGGAATGACAGCGTCTTCTCAGTGCGTCAGGCCGGGATACGGGCTCCTCTGGATCGAGGTTTCCTCCTAACTTGCTAAGGCAAGGGTAGGTATATTTATACCTGGTAGGGGTCTTGGAATGTTAGCATTGACGTAAAGTCGGACTTGAAAGACGTCAGGAATGAATCCCGAAGGTATACTGGTTCATGCATAATAAATGAGTTCTTCGAGAAAATCAATAGTCCTGTGCTAGGATAATCCCTAAGCCCAAGGGTCCTGTTTTCTAAGAACTCGTTGTGACGTCGGGGAGAACAGATGTCGGTGACCATGCCGTATTTGGTATGCATGGTGAATGCCCAAAGAAGGACAGGATTATTATGCCTATATAAGGACTGTGTGGTTTGTGTCTATATAAGGGCATGTATGTAAAGGAACCGATATTTGATCACCTAAATCGATTACAACAAGGGGAGTAAAATCCTATCTGCCAACACCTGGGGACTGGGAGGAAGCCTTTAGAAATGTCAGTTTAAAAGCAGGGGCAGTCAAACAGGCAGGCCCTCTCTAAGCTGAGAGGGCTGGGTCAGAATCAGTCAGACGCCAAGCACTTGCAAGACTATAGACAAGCAGCTGTTTTGTCAGCCCCGTCTCTGCGAAAAGTTACTCCCTCTGAAGTCAGAACACTTGAAATGTTGGTAGATCTGGAGCAGAATCTGTCATGCCTCAAACTGGACTGACCAACTCTTTCCCACTCCTCTTGTGAGATTTCCCTCCCAGCATCTTTCTCCCATCATCTCAGTCCTATGTGGAGAGCATGTGATCCAGCGCGATTACTAGCAACGAGCATTCATTCATCAGATACTCACTTGGGCCCATACATTCATACTACGCTAGTGTTTCACGCTGGGGTGTCAGTTGTTACTCTTTATCAAAATCCCTGCTACCAATTACCTTCTGATTGAAGAGTAATGACTTACCAATGAATCCTTTGCTAATTGGGAAGTTTAAAATGAGTGACATTCATTACAAATCATAATCCTGAAATAATCACAGAGTCAGGAAGTTTAAAACTGTTTATCTAAAGATGTTAGCAGAGTAAATTACAGATTTGCATGATACTTAGTCGCATATCAAGGATGAAGCAATAGAAAGTAAATTATTAATCAATGACGGTCCCGCAGAAAAGGAGAGGACAGAGACAACAGCGCAACTAAAGGTTGCATATATTTACCTAAGTGCGAGAACCAAACCCCTTGGCCTAGGAGTTGGAAAGACAGGACCCAGGAAGGATGAAGAGCAAGACCTCCTCCAGGATCAGGACAGGACCGGTGACCTCTCTACCTACGACGCCTGCGGGTTCCCCTCTCTGATACTCCGCTTCTCCTCGATTCTCCCGTGTCTTCCTTCTAATGGACTCCGCCGCCCCCTCCTCAGGACCTCTCTGGACAGCGATTCAGTCTGCAATCGATCAGCTTGGCAGTCTGGAGCTAGTAGCCTGGTCTGTGGACGCCTGTTCTGACTAATTAGCTAATTCTATATCTATTATACCCTTCTACGCTCATGTACCTCCCATTAATGTTGCAAAAATATGGGACCACTACTTCTGATTGGACAGGGACAGGGGGTGGCTTCTCACACCATATGATTTTAGTTCAATTTCTGAAGACCATTGTTTTAAAATACCGCCCATCAAATTTAATACATTTGCTTTATTTCCCACCCGTCTCACGACAAATGTTATATATTCTTCATATACAATGTTGCATTTGCCAAAAGGAAAGACATGGGTACAGCAGTTTCGGCCATCAGGTCATGGCCTTGGATGACGTCCAGGTTGACTTCATCTTGCTCTCTTGGCAGACATGCAAGACGCATGCGCAGAATCATTGTCTCTCGAGTTTCAGTGCACCAACCCCAGGCCCAAGTTTACGAACTAATAAAAGTACAAGAAGAAAATATTAAAATCACAAATAAAAATGTTTCACTGTATACCCACTCTCTCTACTCTATTCCCATTTATTTATAAATTCTATCCCGCATTAGTAGCGTTAAGAAAACGACAATTTAATTATAACCCGAGAGCAAGCTGTAGCATGTGAAAACATTAAGCAGCCATTTTAGAACACACTGCGCAGAAGCAGAATTTTCCCACCAAGCAAAGAAAGACGTCACACCACGTGATATGGTTGAGACATGCGCAGTAGAATTTCCCGCGTTTTAGCGGCCATTTTAGAACAGACAAGCGTTACTTGTTAGTTATAACACATAGGCAAGCTTCCTAACTATTTATGTCGTGTATGCAAAGTTAGTATAACAATACAAAGTTTAATATATTAATACTGTGAGGAGATTGCCTACGAGCAAGTCTCATTTGTGAGTCCTTGCTCCATCAATCCCCTCTCTGATGGCGTTTCTGAGCCATCAATACTACCCACAACCAGATGCCAACTTTTAGCATATTATATTTTCACTTTCATTTTTACTCTTTCTGTCTTTCACATTTCCTTTCAATTTCTTGTATAGTTCACTTCTCAAATCTTCAAGTTCTATTTCATCGAATTTTCTTTTCTTTCCTTTTCCTGTCACATTATACGATTCATTCTTTCTACAACATTTGCACCATATTATTATTGACAATGCTATTATTGCTATTCCCGCTAAGGGTATTAACACTTTACCTATAAGTCCTCTCACTATATTAGCAAACCAGGTACCAATTGACGATATACTATTTGTCAATCTTTCCCATACACTATCAACTTCCAGTGGTTTCAGTTCCTTCTCAAGTTTTGTTATATTCTGTAAATATGTTCCAATTTCTGCACTTTTATCAGGTATATACGTGCAACAGTGTTTCGTCTTCAATAATTTACTTCAGTACTCTGCCCTCTTTTGCCAATATAATGTCAAGAGCAAGTCGATTTTGCATAACCATAGATCTAATCGCAATCATTTCCGCATTAATCATTAGAAAGCCTCCAGCAGTATCCGTTGATAAACGATCAACCACTGTAGATAATTTACATATTCTTCTTGAATTCAGTATTACTCCCACTGAAGGTATCAATGCACCAAATATATCACCTATAATTTCAGAAAAACTAGCTCTTTTGTTACGTATTAATCCATTGTTTTCATCGCTGCCAGTGTTTCTTTTTACGTGGTATATCTTTGGAAATACTATTCCAAAATAACAACTCCCATACCACCGTGCAGGAAGCCTAAAGTAAGCCTTATTCCCACACACATAATAGATTCCAGGAAAAACTGAATCTGTTCCTCCTTTGAGTCCCCAACCTCCCAAAATTAAGAAATTGTGTTCACACTCACTGGTACCGATGAAAACATTGTTATAGTCAGTCCTTAACCTATGTAGACAAATTTTCCCTGTTTTTACAAAATCCAGAGCCATAGCAGCTTGAGCCTTGCCAGGTGTGTAACTACCTTCTTTCTCAGCCCAAGGTGGCAAATGAGCCTTATGCTCAGAAGCTTTCTTTTGAAAATCTTGTCTTCTATCTTCTACTAAATTCAAAAATATCTTTTCTTCTTTATGTAAAGAACATGTGAGATTGCTTCTATGTGCATGTGTTATGTCTATTGATTTCATTGTTAAGAAAAACTCTCCCATAAACTGTGCATCTTGACTACTAAGCACTGGGTTCATACTCTTGCGAATCGGAACCTCAGAAAATATCACATCTAAGTTTGAATAATAATACTGAATTCTCCCTGTTCTATAAAACAAACTTGTTAATACGCTACATGATATGCCATAAGTTAATGGCAAGTGATGATATGTTAATCCTTCTGCTGCTGATTCTGGTAACTTCATACAGACATAACAGTTGCTAACTTCCATGGTATCTACATATTGAAACAGCAACTTCGTGAAAACATTTAAACTAGTATCATTATCTGTTACTTCGTGATGAAAGTCTGAATCATCTTCTGCCATTAGTTCTACTCTATTACCTTTCAAGTTATCTAACCTTCCCTTTGTTTCATTGTTAATCTTTTTATCCATTATCATAAGATAGGGAATTGCTATGATCAGTACTAACCATGCTACAAGTACTACCACTAAACTGCATATGCATATAGCACAGCATCTTTTACAGCATTTCCTTTTTGGTCTCCCAGAAACTCTATCATCGGACATTTTTGATAAGGAAGATTGCTCTTCTTATCTATTTTCTTTTATTTTTCGTTCTCAAATCTTCACGTTATCAAGGTGGTCTGGTTTCTGTTTCATAGACCAATTCCGTACTAGTTCCTTCATCACCACTTTCACTTGATTCTGAACTCTCATAATCTTCAAGAATGATATAAGTCCAATCAGGACCTTTAAACTTGTTGTTAATAAGTTTCAGTCTTTTTCTTCTCCGTTTCTCAAGTTTGATTTCTTGTCCTGTTTGGCTTGATACTTCGTTTACTTGTTCTGGATCTTCACTTCTGGTTCTTAGGTGGTATTTCACTCTTTTAATGACACTTGGCCAATGATCACCTTTTCGTGTTTTCTGTGTTTGCACTGCCTCTTTGTTTTCTTCTTCAGATAATCTTTTATTTTCAGGTTCGGTCACGGTTTTGTTCTCTACAATTACAGTTTCTTCTATTTGTTCTTTTTCAGGTCTGATTTGTTTCTCTTTTGCAGCTCCACTATGAGTTTCTAATGGCTGACTTTGTTCAGGATTTTCGTCTTCATGTTCAGGTATTTTGAGATCTTCTGATTGAATGTATTTTCCTTGATCTAACTGGTCCTGATCAGGGCTTATTGCACTTTGTACTTCTGCAGCCTGACCGCATTCTTCTAGACCTGTCTGTCCCTGCTCAAAATTTCTTCGTTCTTTACTATTTTGAGCCCAGTTTTCTTTCCCTATCTGGTCCTGCTCAGGTTCTCTTATTGTTTCTCCTTCTTCTCTGTTCCTGAGCTGCTTCTTCTTCACCTATCTGATCTTCTGTCAATTTCTTCTAGATTTGCTTGACTTCTTGTTCGGTAGTAAACTTCAGGAATTTCCACCACTGGTATCCAGTCTTGACTTGTGCTCGGTTGTTCTTCGTCAGCTTCCCTTGAATCTCGTTCCTGAGATTCTTCAGCTGGGCAACCTTCAGCCTCCTCAGTGATCGGTATTATCGGACGATTTTCTTCTTCAGGGTCTGGTACTCTTTTGGTGTGGCTTACATGAATCCAATTAGGAAATCCTGCACACTTCACTGCGGTGTTTGTAACCAATATGATCTGACAAGGTTCGCTCCACCTAGGTGATAGACACGTTTCTCTGGTGTGATTCTTCACTAACACCCAAGTCACCAGGATTCAGATCATGTTCTTGTTCAGGCTGCCTGGAAACTGCGTCTTCTCCAACCTGGTGAGAGACAGAACGCACTAGGTCAGCCAATCCTTTGCAATAATCCTGAACCATATCATCAGATATATTCACCAGTTTGTTTATGGGAACATGTGCTTGTCTCATTGCTCTCCCCATTATTATTTCGTGGGGACTCAGTCCGGTATTTCTATCGGGAATGCTTCCGAGTCCCATTAGGACAAGTGGCAATGCATCTGGCCAACTTAATGATGTTGATGCACACATTTTTCCCAATCTGGATTTTATTGTGCCGTTCATTTGTTCAACCACTCCAGAAGCCTCTGGATGATATGCACAGTGCAATTTTTGTTCAATTTGGAATGCTTCACAGATTATCTTAATCACTTCACTATTAAAGTGTTTTCCTCTGTCCGATTCCAAAGTTACTGGAAAACCAAACCTAGGAATGAGTTCTCGTAGCAACAACTTTGCGACTGTAATACTGTCATTCCTCCTGGTAGGGTAAGCCTCCACCCACTTTGAAAACAGACACACTATGACAAGTACATATTTCAGCCCTCTGCATGGTGGTAACTGAATGAAATCAAATTGGAGTCTTATAAACGGACCTTCTGCCTTTCCAATCTTTCCGAACCCAATTATTGTCTTTCTTCCTGGATTATGCATTTGGCAGGTCAAACATCTCTGACAAAGACTCTCTGCTACAGCCCTGAATTTAGGATTGTACCAATTCTGTCTGAAGAGCCTAATCATTGCATCTCTCCCTATGTGAGTGTCTCCATGATACATCCTAGCCATCTGTGAGAGCAGGCAGTCAGGCATGACTGGTCTGCCATCGGCACAAATCCATCCCTCATCTTCCTTCCTTTGAGAACATCCCACTTTAACCCATATATTCTTTTCACTCTCATCAGCATCATCTTGCAATTGTTTAACATCATTCCATGTTTCTGGAGGTTCAAACAGCAAAAGTTGGCAGCTGATTCCCATTCTTTCCACCCTTTTATTCACTGCCATTCTGTTTTTGGCACAATGTTGAGCCACAAGATCCGTGTACCTGTTGCCGACTACCACCCAGTCATCTCCTGACTGGTGTGTGGCACATTTCACCACAGCCAATTCTTTTGGTGATTGTATTGCTTCCAGCAATTCCTTAACAAACTGTCCATTTTTAATGGGGGATCCTGAAGAAGTCATGAAATCCCTCTGCATCCATAGTTGGCCAAAATCATGCACAACCCCGTAACCATATTGGCTATCTGTAAATATAGTTACTTTTTGATTCCTCCCAATTTTGCAAGCTTTTATCAAAGCAATCAATTCAGCTACTTGTGCAGATTTTACTCCTGGTAAATAGGATGCTTCGACTATTCCAGTTAATTCACATACTGCATAAGCTGCAGTCAGTTTACCATCTTCATGCCTTTGGCATGAACCATCAACAAACAGCTCCCTGTCTGGCTTCCTAAGAGGCACTTCCTGAATGTCAGGACGTGGTTTTGTGCACAACTCTGTGACTTGTAAGCAATCATGTTCTTCTTCTTCGTCATCTTTAATTTCCTCATGATATTGGTCTGGTAGTAAGGTAGCTGGATTTACTATTGTGCACCTTACCATGGTCACATTTTCAGCACCCAGTATTATTCTTTCATACTTAGTCAGTCCGACTAGGAGTAAGATGCTGAGTTCGGGTTCTTGTCAACAGAATCACAACCGCATGCGGAACGAACACCTTTACAGGGTGTCCCATTACGATTGACTCACTTTGTTCAATGCTCAAACAGGTAGCCGCCACTGCTTTCAAGCAGCCTGGCAATGCGGCCACCACTGGGTCCAATGTAGCAGAAAAGTATGCTATAGGACGTCTATCCAGCCCATGTCTCTGAGTTAGGACTGAGAGTGCACAATTTTCTCTCTCGTGACAGAATAATGCAAATTCTTTCTTATAATCGGGCATGCCTAAAGCAGGTGCTGCACACAAAGCGTTTCTCAATTTTACAAAAGCTCCTACGCTTTCATCATCCCACTCAACTGGGTCCTTTGCCTTCTTTTTCGTCATTTGAATTAGGGGCTTTGCTAGCAGAGAAAACCCTACTATCCATTGTCGACAATAACCCACTATCTCCAAGGAACATTCTCACCTCCCGTTGGGTGTTAGGCATTTGCATTTTCTTGATCAATTTTACTCTTTCAGAGGTTATTCTTCTTTTCCCCTCTCAATTTGGTGTCCTAGATACTTAACTGCTGTTGTACAAAACTGCAGTTTTTCAGGTGAGACCTTATGCCCTTCTTCAGCTAAATGATTCAATAATGCAATGGAATCAACAACACAGTCTTCTCTGGTGTTAGATGCCACCAGTAAGTCGTCTATATACTGCACTAAAACTGATCTTCCTGGCATCACTAGTTTCTCTAAGCACTTTTTCAATATCTGATTGAAGATGTAAGGACTTTCTGTGTACCCCTGAGGAACACGATTCCATACATAGACCTTATTCTCAAATTTAAATGAGAAAAGATACTGGCTATCTGGGTGCAATGGTATTGAAAAGAACGCTTGGCATAAATCAATCACAGTGAACCATCCTGCACTCCAAGGGATCTGGTACAGAATTACTGCAGGATTTGGCACTATAGGACAACAAGGTTCTACAATCTTATTTATTTTTCTCAGATCTTGAACAATCCTATATTTCCCACTAGGTTTCTTCAAACCCATTATAGGTGAATTACAGGGACTACTCATTACTTCTTTTAGTATGTTTTGTTTTACCATTCGGTCGATTTCTTCGATGACTCCTGCCTTTACTTCTGCACTCATTTTGTACTGCCTGGTATTCGGGAAAATGGCAGCTTCTTTTACAGTAATTTTAACTGGGTCTATTTTAGCCATAAGTCCTACTTCTTTTCCCATGAAATCCCACACTATGGGATTTACTGTAGTCTTTAATTCTTCTGGCAACTCGTCTTTTGTTATCAAAGAGAACATTTCATCTACTTCTGTACCTTGTTTTGCAATCATAAATTTATATACATGGTCTTCATCTGGGGTCTGAATTGCCACACCATCCGGTGTGCAGAATATTGTGCAGTTCATTTTACACAACAAATCTCTTCCCAATAAATTTACTGGACTAGAATCACACACTACAAATTGATGCATTTCTCTAAAATTTCCAATTTTAACTTCCATTGGTTCGATAAGATGTGTTCTAATCTTTCGATTAGCTACTCCCACTACTTGGATAGCTTCTCCAGAGAGAGGAAGGTCTGGAATGTCTGCTGTTCTCACAGTAGACCGGGTAGCACCAGTGTCCAAAAGAAAAGAAATATCATTACCCTTTACATTCCCTTCAACATATGGACCTGACTGATCTACCGGTAAGGATGCGCCAAGTACGCACTCCTTCTCCCCCTCTCCTAGGCACCGTCATGAACTTTAGAGTGCTTTGAAATTCCCACTGTGGATATATTTAACAGCTTAGCTCAAAGCGTTTCTTCCGAGTCCCCTCTGGACCCTCTTCCGCAGGCAATCTGGAAAGAGTTGGAACTATTTCCATGGTTATGGCAGATTTGCTGTCAGTCACTAGAAAAGGGAACAGTCCCGGAAGGTTGGAAGCAGGCAGTGGTAACCCCGCTGCTCAAAAAGCCGTCACTCAACCCCAAGTGTCCATCAAGCTTTAGACCGATATCTCTTCTCCCGTATCCAGTAAAAATTCTGGAACGTGTAGTCAGTAAGTCTCTGTCCCTCTATCTGGAAGAAAATAAATTATTGGACAAGGATCAATTCGGCTTCCGACCAGGGCACGGAACGGAAACAGCCTTAGCAACGGTCCTGGACAACCTAAGAATGCGAGCCGACAATGGTAATATGTCCGTATTGGTACTACTGGACATGTCGGCCGCATTCGACACAGTAAATCACAGTATCCTGCTGAGAAGATTAGAGAATATCGGAGTGAAAGGACAGGCTTTAAAGTGGCTGCAATCGTATCTGACGGACAGGCAACAGGTGGTAACTATCCCACCGTTTGCCTCTCCTAAGACCCCTGTGCGACACGGGGTACCACAGGGCTCAGCAATAAGCCCTATTCTATTTAATATCTATTTGCGCCCTTTATTCCCAATCATTAAGTCCTTTGGCATCGACCTAGTTAATTATGCAGATGATACGCAACTGGTGTTCTCTCTGGAAGGAAACCAGGCAGTATCCATTGAGAAATTTCAGGAGTGCATGCTTAAGAACTCTAGCTGGCTCAGGAAAAACTCCTTACAATTTAATGGAGAAAAAACCGAGATAGTATACTGCTCTGCGGCCAAAATAGCTCGGCCCTACCCTGCCGAATTCAGACTTACCCCTATGGATAAACCACTGACTCCCGCCAGTACAGTACGTAATCTGGGGTTTTTAATGGATGACAATCTCCAGCTGGAATCACAGATTAACAAGACAGTCAGTACTTGCTTCTCTGTGTTAAGAGCACTGCTGCCAGATCCTCCCGCTCCTGCCTGCTACCTCCAGACCCTTAGTGTTGAGGAGTCTTATATTGAGCAGGTTGGATTACTGTAACTCTCTGTATTTGGGAGCACCACAATCAGCATTGCGCAAATTACACAGGATTCAGTCTATAGCAGCTAAATTGGCGTTAAATAGGCAACGCAGGTCCTCTACATCTTTGGCCCTAAGAGATCTCCATTGGCTGCCCTTAAAGGAGAAAATTCATTTTAAATCTCTATGTATAGTGTTCAAAGCATTACATGACTTAGGTCCAATATCTATGCAGGAGAGATTTACCTGGTATACTCCAGGGAGAAATTTACGATCATCAGGTATGTATTTGGTAACCACGACCAGATTTAAGAAGACTAGGACAGGTGGCAGAGCCTTTGGGGTAGCAGCCTCCCGACTTTGGAATGACCTTCCTTTGAATATCAGGCAATTGAAATCTTTACTTCCATTCAGAAAGAGCCTAAAAACGTGGCTCTTTCCTAAGAATTAGTGTCACAAGCATATCGTACAGACTTTTGTATGCACAACGTCATCTGGGCAAGTCACAGCGCCAGGATACCCGTAGGGTGACAGTTTTGCGCTTTATAAATTCAAAAATAAATAAATATAAATAAATAAATAAACTGTACTGACAGAAATCGTCCTGCAAAAGAAACTGTGAGGTTACATAATCATTCTTACCACTTCCTCCTTGATATCCGATGTCTGTACCGTGCTTTGCTCTGCTTACATTACCCTGTATAGGTGCAGGTGGCAACTGACTTTGAGGATTTACACCCTGCTGTGAGTCATTCTGCGTCTGTGGATTTAAATTTTGATTTGGGCCATTATTATTCCGTATCTTTTTACATTCATCCTTCCAATGCCCCAACTTTCCGCATCCATGACAAGGAAATTTCTTTTTAGCCTCTTCTCTGCTCATTCGTCCTCTCAATTTTCCACTATTTCCAGTATCACCATTCGCTCCAGAATCTTTTCCCTGATTCTCACTCGGATTATCCAAATTAATTCCCTGTTTCTCAGCCATTTTTACCTGAGCCCACATTACCTTTTCCTGCAATTTCTTGTGCCTGTCCTCAATGTCATCTCCACAATATTTTGCGTACTTCAGAATTTCATCTATGGGTTTCCCCTGCCAACACAACATGTGTTGCTTAATCATCTGACAAATCTCTGGCTTCAGACCGTAAACGAATCGGTAAACAAACTGACTCATGTTCTTATCTCCAATATCCTCAAATCCACTATACTGCTTGAATACCTGCAATAAACGTTCATAGTACGCGTGTACCGATTCACTGGCTTCTTGGGTAGTTCTGTCTATTTTCACCCAATCTCTTTCTTTTGGTGGTATTTTCCCTTTCAGGTAAGTTATTACCTGCTGATACTTTTTCATTACATCATTTGACGGGGCACCTGTCTTTGGATCTCTTGGATACTCTTCACTTGGCCAATCAACTGTGATTTTACAATCTGTCCATAAATCGGCAGGTACCACTATGTCAAACAGACCATCCAAGTCTTTCAATAATACTTTTGACACTTTCACAAACCTCTCAACCTGCTTGTACCATTCAATTGGCTTCTCTCTTAACTTTGGGAAATCATTCGTAAAGGATAAAATATCCTGTCTGCTCCATGGGACATGTACATATCCTCCTCCTGGTACTTCTCGCATCGGATACATCTGATCTGCTGTCCCTGTTTCCTTCATCATATATTCAGAAGCTGCTCTACTATATCGTGCTTCTTCCTTTTTCTTTGTCCATCTAACTTTCCATTTATCTAGGTCTCCCCATTTCTGTAAGACTGTTATTAATTCTTTTATTTGTAATTTTCTTCCAGAAGTATTCATGTTTTCTAAATCTTTGTCAGAAAAATCTGCTCTATAGGGTTTCTGTAATACCTTGGACTTCCCTATTTCAATTCCCATCTGCAGAGCTAAATCTGATAATTTTTCATGAAATATTTTTACATTTCTTGTAATGCTTCTGCATACGAACAACAGTTCTTCTTCATCATATGTATTTAGACGGTCTATCCCTACATTTCCTGCTATAATTTCTTCCAATTTGACCTTTAGTTTAAAAATGTCCGTGATCAATCAATCAATCACAGAATTTGTAGAGCGCACTACTTACCCGCGAGTGTCTCAAGGCGCTGGGGAGAGGGAAGGGGGGGGGGTGCTGCTACTGGTCGAACAGCCAGGTCTTGAGTAGCCTCCTGAAGGTCAGCAGGTCTTGGGTCTGTCGTAGGCTTAGTGGAAGGGTGTTCCAGGTCTTGGCGGCGAGGTGTGAGAAGGATCTGCCGCCGGTGGTTGTTCTTCGAATGCGAGGGACGGTGGCGAGGGAGAGGTCGGCGGAGCGGAGCTGGCGGTTGGGGACGTAGAAGAAGAGTCGTCTGGTGATCTTTGGGGGTGTACATTGTTTGTCTGATCCTTGTGCCCATCTTTCTAAATCTTCTGGAGTAACTACTGTGCCACTTTTGGTTCCTGATGAGGTTATTATGTTTACATCTTTTGAGCAACCAGGTGTAGCTCTTCTGGGAGTACTATTTACGGATTCTCGAATGGGCAGATCCATTAATGAAATCACAGATTCACAATCACTAAAATGATCCTCAACCATTACTACCGCTTCAGGTTTCGGAATGCTCACAGGAGTAGGCATAACTAGCGGCTGGGGATAGTTTACCTTATCACTATATAATGGAACTACTGGACCAATTGTTACAGGTATGGTCAAAGAATCAGGTTGCACTTTTAACTGTGTTATTTTCTGTATTAATTCAGCTCTGGTTCTATCTAGGGCTTCCTTTTCTTTCTTGTGAAGTGCCCTACTAGGTGTGGAATCATGCAATACTTGTGGTACCAATGGTGTCTTTAATGGTGGTGCACTTGGGGTACATCCACTTTGTCCCTGCCTGATATGGTGGTGGGTTCTTTAATATCTCTTCCATAAATTCATCTTCAGAATCTCCAACACCTAGTCAAGTGTTTTGTCTTTTCTGTGCATTTGCTCCCTAACAATTCTTCTTCTGTCAATATTGGATACAGTCCCTCAGTAAGCATCGCTCTTCTCCATTGTTTCATCTGACCGTCCCTTGACTCATTTTGATATCTCGGGAAAAATCCCCGATAACCCCTATTACTTCTGGGTCGGTCACATTCAAATGCCTCAGTTTCCCACTCTTCTAAGGCTTCGTATTGAGTTAGTCTAGGTCTGGGTTCTAAATCATTCATTCTCAATCTCAAATTTTGAAGAATCCTTCCATTAAAAGTACCATGCTCGGGAAATTTTAATATTCCATCATTTTTGGTATATTCTATCCAATTCTCTAACCATACGCAAGTATGATAACCTCTCTCCATCATCATGAATGAAGCGGGCGTTTTAGCTGGTGGAATGATAATTCCTTCTCTAGTTTTGATTGGCTTATCCTTTTTAAAATAATTCTTAATCTTTTGTAGAAATGACATTTTTCTCTTCTCTCCGTACATTTCTGTCTAAATCTTCGATGTATGAAATTATATTCTGCAAAGCCTAGGAATTTCCTATCCGGACGAGTTCCTATTAAAGTTGGATCGCGTTTTAACATACAATCTCCACTTATCCACTAAGATTTCTGCTTCTATATTAACAACCAATCAAATTCCAGTTCACTTTTGTCTTTGAACCAATCCTAGCGCGGCTTTTCTGTGACTTTGGTCTGCCAACCCCTCCTTTACAATCTGTGCTTTGCTGTCCCTCGCTGTTTCGACCAATCCCAGCGCGGCACTTGTGACGTCAGTATTACTCCTGACTACTGACCTCTCCTTTACAAGAGTCTTCCACGCCCGCGGTTTCAACCAATCCCAGCACGGCGCTTTGTGACGTCAGCTCCCTCTCCGGCAGCTGACCCTCCCTTTACAAATTCGTACGCAAAAGTTTATTTTCTCTACAACTTTAATTAAAATTCAGTAACAACATAAAACATTCGCTATCGTGTCAGTTTCTCTAAATTGAAAAAGATAGTTTTTCGTCCACACTAGTAAACCCTTTCCGTTTACTAAAACATATACTACGAGTAAAACTCTTCCGTTTACTCTTCACTTGAGCATCAAAAATACCTGTTACTTCTTCTATGTTACCCTTTCTAGGTGATATAACATCAAAATTTCACCAGCATATTCTTTTTTGCTATTACTTACACGCATAGAGTCCCTAACAAGTACTGATAGCCCTACTTAACTTTTCAGTACTATTTCTGCCCGACAGATAACCTCACTGCAGTATGGCTTCCACTTACCACCCGCTATTCAATTTTCCTCCCCGGGGAATTCTGGACAACATAAAACAAATCTTTTAAACAATAACAGGTGTTAATTCATAAAAAATATAATTCTCATTACCCAATTAACAAAGCACAACCATCCTCTGATAACCAGAAAACTGATCCAGCGCGATACTAGCAACGAGCATTCATACATCAAATACTCACTTGGGCCCATACATTCATACTACACTAGTACTTCACGCTGGTGTGTCAGTTGTTACTCTTTATCAAAATCCCTGCTACCAATTACCTTCTGATTGAAGAGTAATGACTTACCAATGAATCCTTTGCTAATTGGGAAGTTTAACATGAGTGACATTCATTACAGTTCATAATCCTGAAATAATCACAGAGTCAGGAAGTTTTAAAACTATTTATCTAAAGATTTTAGCAGAGTAAATTACAGATTTTGCATGATACTTAGTCGCATATCAAGGATGAAGCAATAAAAAGTTAATTATCGATCAATGACGGTCCCTTAGAAAAGGAGAGGATAGAGACAGCAGCGCAACTAAAAGTTGCATATATTTACCTAAGTGCGAGAACCAAACCCCTTGGCCTAGGAGTTGGAAAGACAGGACCCAGGAAGGATGAAGAGCATGACCTCCTTCAGGTTCAGGACAGGACCGGTGACCTCTCTACCTACGAAGCCTGCGTCGTTCCCCTCTCTGATACTCCGCTTCTCCTCGATTCACCCGTATCTTCCTTCTAATGGACTCCGCCGTCCCCTCCTCAGGACCTCTCTGGACAGGAATTCAGTCTGCAATCGATCAGCTTGGCAGTCTGGAGCTCTTCTGTCAGCGTCTAGTCTAGCATCTCCTGTGCGACGCGTGTCCTAACTAATTAGCTAATTCTATATCTATTATACCCTTCTACGCTCATGGACCTCCCATTAATGTTGCAAAAATATGGGACCACTACTTCTGATTGGACAGGGACAGGGGGTGGCTCCTCACACCATATGAATTTAGTTCAATTTTTCTGAAGACCATTGTTTTAAAATACCGCCCATCAAATTTAATACATTTGCTTTATTTCCCACCCGTCTCACGACAAATGTTTATACATTCTTCATGTACAATGTTGCATATTCCAACAGGAACAGACATGGGTACAGCAGTTTCGGCCATCAGGTCGTGGCCTTGGACGACGTCCAGGTTGACTTCATCCTTGTTCTCTTGGCAGACATGCAAGACGCATGCGCAGAATCATTGTCTCTCGAGTTTCAGTGCACCAACCCCAGGCCCAAGTTTACGAACTAATAAAAGTCACAAGAAGAAAATATTAAAATCACAAATAAAAATGTTTCACTGTATACCCACTCTCTCTACTCTATTCCCATTTACTTATAAATTCTATCCCGCATTAGTAGCGTTAAGAAAACGACAATTTAATTACAACACGAGAGCAAGCTGTAGCACATGAAAACATTAAGCAGCCATTTTAGAACACACTGCGCAGAAGCAGAATTTTCCCACCAAGCAAAGAAAGACGTCACACCACGTGATATGGTTGAGACATGCGCAGTAAAGTTTCCCGCGTTTTAGCGGCCATTTTAGAACAGACAAGCGTTACTTGCTAGTTAAAACACATAAGCAAGCTTCCTTGCTATTTATGTCGTGTATGCAAAGTTAGTATGAACAATACAAAGTTTAATACATTAATACTGTGAGGAGATTGCCTCCGAGCAAGTCTCATTTGTGAGTCCTTGCTCCATCACATGCATATAATGTGCTTATCCTTTAACAAGCAGTGAAGGCTAAGGAATGCTCCAGGGCCTCCTTTATTGCCCCATCACTCGCCCTTATTAGCGCTGTCAGTGCCCACATGCAGCAGGCAGAAGATTAGGCTCACGTTTCAGGGACCAGACTTTACGTGCAGTTATTTTATTGTAGATCTAAAAAGCAAAACACGTTGCCATGCCGAACACGTTCTTGTCGTAGGGCATAAATATTCCAAAAGGCAAATTCCAGCCCACAGAGGCGATGCTGATAGTTTTGGGGGCATTTTAAACCAGAAATAACAAGATGTTGAGCACAGCTCCCAACATAAGAAGGGAACAAGTGCTGGAAACTGCCAAAAACAAGATTTACAGGCGTGTTTTCAATTGCGCTCTCACTGCCTGCGAAGTGAGTGGACACCAGGGGATTTCCAGCTATGTGGCAAGTCTGTGGCGTGCTTTTAGGTCTTGCCTAGTCAGCACTTGCACTGTCTCTTCGAGACATGCTGTATTCAGCATATGGGCATGAAGCTCCACCCACTTTACGCCCATGGTTTTAATTGGCTCCTGTCACTGTCCTTTGTAAATGGTGGCTTTTCATTGGTCAATCGGCTTAGTAGTCCCTCCTTAGTACCGCCTTTTCTCTTCTTGTAACCACCCAGGAGGCCACCCTCTGTTACATGTGTTGTTACTCTGTATGTTTTAATTACAGCCTCGGAGCACTGTTTTCTTAAATGGCTTTCTCCTGCTTGCTGCAGGACACGCTCTTCCACAACGCTTTTTTTTAATATATATATTTCACTAGCCCGGCACGCCTCAGCTGGAGTAATGGTGGCCGCACTTTTCTTTTGTTTGTTGTTTTCATTTTTGACAACGCACCATGCCGCACTTTCACTGTCATAGTATCGTGCACACCGCACTTAATATGTAAAATGGCGGCCGTTCTTTTGTTTTCTTATTCGCGGCTTGCCAAAAGCAACTTTACAAACATTAATTTCTTACTTTTTAACAGCACGCCATACCGCACTTTCACTTTCATAGTAGGGGTTGCATTGGATACTTAAAATGGCAACCGCGCTTTTGATTTCTGCTGCGCGGCTCACCACAAACTACTTTAAAAACATTTGTTTCTTACGTTTTGCTCTATGCCTTCCTGTACTGCTGCGTCCCCGGACTCACAGGACACACCCTCTCATCACCCCCACTATTCAGCAGCAGAAGCCAGCAGCAGCGGTGCCACCCGGTCACAAATGCCATCCTACAGGAAGAAGAGCGGTCGGCAATGGCAAGGTAACTGGCACTTGTTCAGCTCTTGTCAGTTTGCCCCCTTCAAGAGGATGTCAACCAATCAATCAGGTGGTTTGTAAAGTACAAATACTCATCCGTAAGGGTCTCAAGGCGCTGATGTGTGAACATTGCAGGCAGGAGTTACCCTTGGTTTTTGTGAAGGGACACAGTGTAGCCTTACTCTTAGCTAGAGGGAGCCTTTCCAGAAAGCACATTTACTTTTAACATTGACTGAGTAGAGATTATGTTAACCCATATCTGGCGTCTATGGTGGAGAGGGTCTTGCTTGACTTTTATTTCCTCAGAGACTCCCACTTGCGGGCCCAGAATGCTTCTGGAATGTGTGCCCTCTTGTGAATGATAGTGTACCAGCATGTGATCTGGTCAACAGTAGGTTGACACTAACTTCTGTGGTGTTGCATGAAATGCAGTACTTTATATCTGTTCATGCACTGGTCCGAGAATGAAGTTCATTCCATCATGAATACATGCACCCAACCCAGTTAGGGACGCTAACTGAGGTCTGGTTTTGTTGGAGAATAAACTGGCGGTATAATGCAGGTATTGCAAACTACTACTTGTTGAACTTAGGATCAGAATCACAATGTGCAATTTCTTGTGTTCGTGAAATCATCTGTGAAACACGCTACATGCCAACTACTACAGACCTAGAGGAGGTAGACAAGCTGAACAAAATCAACATTACCAACATCCGCCTCCTTTTTTAGGGAGAGGCTACAACAGAGGCAGGATAAGGTATCAGAGATCGAACAGAGGGAACTACCATCAAAAAGACCCACCACCTCCACAACCATATATGAGAACCAGAAACCAACAATATTGGAGGTGAGGAGTGACAGGTTGCGCCTTTCCTCAGACACAATTCCTATTTTCAGCCTATCAAAACATCAACTCAGTGAGGGCGCAGTGGAAATTCTGAGTAAGGGCTTATCATTTGTCCCAAGTATCACATGCAACAAGTACCAACTGAATCAAGACATCTCCTCCTTCTTTAGGAAGATCAGGCTTAAGAATGTTGTTTTGCTTAAATAACAGAGAGGAAATCGAAACTAATTTGTCAGGCTGTAAACCAAAGTCTACTTTCACTCCCACTCCAGACATGGTAGGTCCAGACGTAGCCATCTTCGAACAAAAAGTTCTAAAAGATCTGCAAAAAGTCGCCAAGTATAACTATAAAGGCAACTCCAACTTAACAAGACAAGAGAGTGCGGCACTAAAACACCTACAAGATAGCAGAGACATCACTGTGAAACCCTGTGATAAAGGGGGTGGGATAGTGGTTATGGATACACAGGATTATACCAACAAGATCCAAGCCATGTTAGCAGTTCCTGAACACTACAGACCAGCTAATCGTTCCAAGCTAAATATCTTAAACACACAGATTGGAACTATCATCAAAAGGCCTTGGAGGATGGTGATATTTTCCGGAAAGAATATGAATTCTTGAACAAAGCAAACCCAGTGACCCCAGCTCTATACGGAGTATCCAAGACACATAAAAACACCAATAATCCGCCACTGCGCCCCATTATCTCCTCCATAAATTCAAGTACTGAACCCATCTCAAAATATGTGGATGCCTTCTTATGTCCCCTCACCTTTACCTATCAATCATACATCAAGGACTCAGGGGACTTATTAAATAAAATAGAAAACATGCCCTTCAAACCAGATAGAGAATTTTTAGTAACATTCGATATCGAGGCACTCTAGACGAATATACCCCAGAAAAGAGCTGTAGAGGCAGTAGCATCACTACTCAGCAGGACAGCGGGAGAAAGACCGGATAGGTTTATCTCAGAGTGCCTCTAACTGGTGCTGTGCAACAACTGTTTTGAGTTTACAAATGATCTGTATCAACAAATAAAGGGGACCAGCATGGGAGCTTTGTGTGCTCCCAGCATTGCAAATATCTTTATGGGAGAATTTGAACGCAGGCACATTTTCAATGAAGCAGCACCATATTATGAATATGTGAAAGTTTGGCCCAGATTTATAGACAACATCTTTTTTATCTGGGAGGGGAGGAACAAACTCTCCTTGACTTCATTTCATGGCTGAATCTGAGTGATGCTAACCTTAAGTTCGCCAACTACAGTAACCAACAAGTAGAATTTTTGGATATAGTCATCTTAGGCCACACAGGGTCATTACAAGTTCGCTTCTACAGGAAGCCCACAGCTAAAAATACAATCTTGAAATGATAGCTTTCAAGCAAATAGCCAAAAGGACTCCATCCCTTTCGGAGAGTTCTTAAGAGTTAGGCGCAATTGTTCAAACATTGCAGAATTCGACATACGTGGCGGGCAACTCAAACCGAGACATAGACAGGGGGTATCCAAAACGCTTTGTGAGGACATCATTCAAGAGAGGTAGATTTTACAATCGTGAAGCCTTATTGTCAGGATCTCACCGTAAAAAAGCAGATAAGCAAAACTGGAATATCCTCAACGCCAGTGAAGATTATGACACCCTGGAGAGACCCATACTAGCATATCGCATAAATGCTAACTTAAAAGACAAACTGGTGCATACCAGGGATCCCGTACATAAGACTATCACAGACAGGTCCATAACAGGCTTACCTGTGATTAAAGGCAACCACAGATGCGGCTCCACTTGTGTAGCCTGTGACACAGCTATTGTCACAGAATGATGGGAATACCAAGGCCGCTCTGGCAAACTAAAAGACCAGACAAACCGCAGGAGCCATAACATAGTCTATCTCATCATGTGCCCCTGTAATCAGGGGTACGTGGGGAAACAGGCAGAGAGTTTAGGATATGTTACTCTGAACATAAATCAGCAATAAAGACGAAAAAACTGACTTCCCCAATGGTGCAGCATTGCTATGAGCATGCACACACAGAGAAAGATCTACGCTGGCTAAGTCTAGAAAAGGTAAAGACCAAACCAGGGAACAATGAGACTGAGACACGCAAACAAAGAGAGACACACTGGATATTCACCCTTAATACTGTTAAGGAGGGACTTAATGAGGAAAATCACTTTAGAGTACCATGCGGAGGGCAGTATCAGCATCTACCATATACCATCATAGCTACTACTACAAGTGTATGATTTGTTTACTTTGATTCGTAGCTGTTATCGTTAGAGACCGATGCCACAATAGAGTCTCCTTTCAAGAATTAAGTGTGGGGCATAGTCCTTTCTATCGTTTTGCCAAAACATATAGGAAGCATCTCATTAGGATATGAGCAGCCTATTAGATATGTACCGTCAATTGCGGTCAGAGCGTAATATGATGGCAATGTACACAACTATATAAAATGAAAAAAATATATGCTAACCCAATAAGTAAATGCAAGGAACTAGCACAATATGGCGCCCATGTCCCTCGTGTTACCCGTACCTTCCACTCTAGACACTTTGATTGGAGGGAGGTCTCTTACATTTAAGACCTTACATAAACTATAAAGTTTTCCTTTTTTAAAGTTATTTAATTGGTATTCATAAGCAAATACTCATACCAACACACTAGTAGTCTGCCTTATGACCGAACACTATACCGTGTTATGCCAGTGATCCAGCGGCGTAACCCAAAATCTCACACAATCACTCACGCAGCAGAATACACACGACTGGGCCCATCAGAAAACTCAAACATACATCATTTTATATTCACGCTTTGGATTTTTAGCCGCTGGTGGTGTGGGGGAAAATTTTGAGTATTAAATACTAACCTTATTCCCCGTTCTAATACCGGATCTATCAGTTGTTAGAATAGTGTGAGGTATTTAACATAAACATATTCATAAATTTTGTCGTAAACTGCTACAATAACCACAGACACTTGAAGATTTTTCAAAACCTTTATCTAAATAAATTCTCAGTGAAAACCATCTCAGAAATGCACATTACAGACATCTTCATTCCGTGAGGAGAAAATTATGGTTAATCAAATCTCAACAAACTTTAAATTGACGTTGCATAGAAAAGAGAGGATAGAGAGAGCAGTACATAAGCGAAAATAAATGAAAAATATATTACCCAAGATGGGGTGAAAACTAAACCCTCTGGCCAAAGGGCTGGTGGGGGTCCCCTGGAAAGGAATCAGGCGACAAAGTCTTCAGAACAGGAATCAGGACAGGACAGGATAATGGACCTCTCTAAGCCCGACGAACACATCGCACCTCTCTCTGACACTCTCTTCCTCCTCGAGATTCTTCCGCGATCTTCTTCTAAGTTAATTAATTTTCTAAGTTTTCTTCAGCATTTCTCCGCACCCTCAGCTACACTGACAAAGTCCCCTCTTCTCAGCATCCGTAACGGCATCAGCAGCAGCAGCGTAGCAGCATAAGCCTCAGCACCCAACTAACTAACTAACCAGCCCAGTTATACCTTTTTGGGATTCAGGACCACCCTCTAAAGTTACCATTTGCTTCAAACTCAATCCCTAATTGGACAGGCAGAGTACGTCAGGTCATCACACCATGATGGCACACCAACTTTTTAAATTCAACCATTGTTTTAAACCCTGCCCCACATAACATCTTCACTTTTATTAATTCCCACCCATCTAAAAGAACATCTTTGCAACATATAAAAATATAACAATTTCTTTTCCACTTTCTCCGTGGTTCCCAGGGTTTAGCCACTTCCATGGTCTTGGCAGACATCCCACTCTGGTCTCATCACTCTGGGTGACCAACAGTTCGGTCATGCGCAATGCGTCTACTTTCTCCTCGAGCAGGCCCAAATGTAACTAATGTAAAATCGGGAACAAAAGAAAATTAGTTTTCACAAATAAATGGTTTCACTGTGTACCACCTATCTCTACTCTATTCCCCTTAAGTTATTTTATACTTTCCCCGCATTAGCGTTTAGTAATAGAAGATTTGTAAAAGTAGCAAGCAGATGCTTTACACGTGGCTCTACTAGAGGCCATTTTAGTACGAAGTGCTCATGCACAGAAATTCCCTCCAAGCGCGCAAAGCATTAATGTCACATGATAGTGACAGACGCATGCGTAGTAAAGTCCCCATTTGCGGTAGCTATTTTTAATTTCCGAAAACATGTTAGCGATTAATAGACGAATAGGCAAGCTTCTCTAACTTTCAGTGTTGGTGTTCTGCGCTTAATAAATGACAAATACGAAGTTAGTAAATTTAGTTTAGCTTACGTATTCGAGCCGATGAACTTCACGATAGTCTCCGAAAATACGAAACATCGCTCTATCAATCCCCTCTCTGATGGCATTTTATGCCATCAAAATAACTACCTAACCAAAAACAGATGCCAGCTTTCATTCTATTTATTTTCCTGGTTTTCCCTTTCTCTCATTTTTTTTCATTTCTTCATAAACCTGGCCTTTCAACTCTTCTAATTCAATGTCATCGTTTTCTCTTCATTCCTCTTCTATTTACTATGTACCTATTCTTTCTTCTAACACATTTGCACCATATTGTGAATATTATTGCTATTATTATTAATCCGACTAGTGGTAAGACTATCTGACCTAAAAGACCTTTCCCTAAATTAGTAAACCAGTTACCTATTTTCGTTAATCCTACAGTTAGTCTTTTCCAGGCACCATCAACCTCCAGTGGTTTCAAATCTTCCTGTAATTTAGTAATGTTTTGTATGTACGTTTTAATTTCCTTACTTTTGTCAGGAATGGAAGTACAACAATGTTGCACCTTCAGCATTCCACAGACTCCACCCTCTTTTGCTAACAATATGTCAAGCGCAAGACGATTTTGTAAAACCATTGATCTAATTGCAACCAATTCTGTATTAACCATCAAGAAACCCCCAGAAGTATCTGTCGATAGACGATCAACCACTGTTGACAATTGACAAATTTTCCTCGAATTTAATATGACTCCCACTGATGGTATCAGTGCTCCAAAAATATCACCTACTATTTCTGAAAAACTAGCTCTTTTCTTTCGTGTTAGTTCATTATCATTCTTACTACTTCCAGTGATCCTTTTTACATGAAATACTTTTGGAAATACAATCCCAAAATAGCAGCTCCCGTACCAATGTGCAGGTAACCTATAATAGGCATTATTCCCACACACATAATAAACTCCCGGAAATACAGGCTCAGTTCCCCCTTTTAGTCCCCAGCCACCAATAATTAGGAAATTGTGTTCACAATCACTGGAACCAATAAATACCTTATTATAATCTGTCTTCTGCCTTTGAATACAAAGCTTCCCCTTCTTCACAAAGTCCAAGGACATTGCAGCATGAGCCTTGCCAACGGAATAAATTCCCTCTTTTTCTGCCCATGTTGGTACATGAGTTTTCTGCTCATCTGCCTTTTTCTGAAAGTCCTGTCTTTTTTTCTCTACTAAATTCAAAAATATTTTCTCTTCTTCGCGTAATGCACATGTTAGATTATGGATATGAGCTAAAGCTAAATCTATTTTCTTTACTGTTAGGAAAAATTCTCGCATAAACTGCAAACTTAAAGACATTAATACTGGATTCATATTCCTCCTGATGGGAAGTTCTGAAAACACTACATCTGCATTAGAATAGTAATACTGTAAACTCCCAGTTTTATAGAACAGACTAGCTAAAACACTACATGAAATTCCATACGTCAAAGGTATATGATGATAGGTCACTCCCTCTGACACTGAAGTGGGTAGTTTCATACAGACATAACAATCACTCATCTCCATTACATCTACATACTGAAATAACAACCTTGTGAAAACATTTAATGATGTATCATTATCTGTAACTGTGTGATGTATACCTTCCTCATTTACTGCTTCTAATTCTACACTATCTCTTTTTAAAGTAACCGCATTTTCATCTAGACTAGTGTTATTCTTTTCATTAGACTGTATCAATAAAGGTATTGCTATTGTTAGTCCTAACCAAATCAAAACCACTAATAGAATACCACATAAGAAAACCCTACAGCATCTATATATACAACTTCGTTTCGACTATCCAGTGACTCTTTCTTCTGCCATTTTCTTTGAGAAGATTTACTCTTCTCTTTTACTGGGTAACCAAATCACGTTTTCTTTTATTGTGCTTCTTTTGACCTGTTCAGGTCTCCAGATCCTCGTATTCTTCTCCAATATCTAGATTCTCAAATTTCTCTAGAATAACGTAAGTCCATTCAGGGCCTTGATATTTATTGTTCAGAGTTTTTAGTCTCGAGCTTCTTCTGCCTTTTTCCTCTTTCCTTGGTCTCAATCTTGTCGGACTTGAGACTTCGTTCACTTGCTCTGGTCGATCTCTTGTTCTTTTCAAATAGTATTTTTGTCTCTTTACACCACTTGTTGGCCAGTTATCACCTTTTCTGGCTTTCTTTTGTCCTACTGCACTTTCGCCTTTTACACTTTCGTTTAACGCCCTTTTACTTGTTGAAGGTTTTGGCTCTTCTTCTGTGTCACTTTCTAACTGTTCCTGTTTGGGTCTTCCTTTTTTCTCTTCCTCTTCTTCTTCTGCCCAAACTTGTTCTTCTGGTCCTGATCGGGTCTTATTATGATCTCCTCATTTGTTGCCCAACCATGTTCTTCTTTACCTATCTGTCCTTCCTCAGGAAGATTATCTCTTTCTGTTGTTCGCACCTGAGTATGTTCTTCTATCCCTGTCTGATCCTGCTCAGGGTCTATGTCGGTCTTCTCCCGAGCATGTTCTTCTATGCCTGTCTGGTCCTCTCTACTCTCTTGTCTCTTTAGTTTTGTTCTGATTCTGGTTTGTATGTTTAATTCACAATCCTCATTGTCTGGTGTCCACCCGTCTTGGCTTGAACTTGGTTGTTCAGACTCTATTTGTCCTGAAAATTCTTCATCAGTAGGGGTAGGCACACACTTAGTATAGCTGGCATGTATCCAATTTGGCAATCCGGCACACTTCACTGCGGTGGTTCTTACCAGTATAACTTGACGAGGCTTGTCCCACCTCGGTTCCAGGCATGAACGTCTGGTATGCTTCTTCACTACCACCCAGTCGCCAGGATTCAAATCATGTGCTTGTGTATGCTGCCTGGCAACTGCGTCTTCTCCAACCTGGTGAGAGACAGAAAGCACTAGGTCAGCCAATCCTTTGCAGTAATCCAGCACCAAATCATCATTTATGCTTAACAGTCTGTCTCCAGGAATACATGCTTGTCTCATTGCCCTTCCCATGATGATTTCATGAGGACTTAAACCTGTCTTTCTGGCAGGATTACTTCGAAGTCCCATCAACACGACAGGCAACGCATCTGGCCAGGACAGATTTGTCGAAGCACACACTTTCGCCAATCTGGATTTTATAGTACCATTTATTTGTTCTACCACTCCAGAAGCCTCTGGGCGATATGCACAGTGCAGTTTTTGATCAATTTTAAATGCTTCACAAATCAATCGGATGACTTCATTATTAAAATGAGTTCCTCTATCTGATTCCAAAGTCACTGGAAAACCAAATCGAGGTATCAGTTCTCTTAAAAGCAATTTTGCAACTATAATACTGTCATTTCTTCTAGTGGGGTATGCTTCCACCCAAAGTGAAAACAAACACACTATAACTAGGGTATATTTTAGGCCTCTGCATGGGGGTAGTTCAATAAAATCTAACTGCAGTCTCACAAATGGACCTTCTGCCTTTCCAATTTTTCCCCAACTAACTACTGTTTTTCTGCCGGGATTTTGTTGTTGACAAATTAGACATCGCTGACAAAGGCTCTCTGCAACTACCCTGAACCTTGGATTATACCAGCTTCGTTTAAACATTCTAATCATTCAATCAGGGGTTTGTTAAAGCGCGACTACTCACCCGTAAGGGTCTCAAGGCCCTAGGGGTGGGGGGGGGGTGCAGGTTCCATCCATCAAGGAGGGGGTCTGTCGAAGAGCCAGGTTTTGAGGTTTCTTGCGAAGATGGGGAGCGATGTTGTCTGTATGAGGTGGAGTGGAAGGGCATTCCATGCTTTGGCCGCGAGGAAGGAGAAGGAGCGGCCTCCCGATCTGGTCTTTCTGGTGCAGGGGACCATGGCGTAGGAGAGCTGGGCTGATCGTAGGGTCCTTTGGGGTGCGTGGAATTTGAGTCGGCTGTTCAGGTATGCTGGTCCGGTGCCGTGGAGGGCCTTGTGTGCGTGGGTGAGCATCTTGAAGCTGATTCTCGCCTCAACAGGGAGCCAGTGGAGTGTGCGCAGGTGCTGGGAGATGTGGCAGTGTTTTGGCAGGTTGAGGACCAGTCTTGCGGCGGCGTTCTGGATGTTCTGTAGCTTGCGGGTGAGGTTTTTGTTTATTCTGGCGTAGAGTGCATTGCCGTAGTCGAGTCTGCTGGTGACCAGGGCATGAGTGACGGTCTTTCGGTGTTCGAGGGGGATCCATTTGAAGGTCTTACGAAGGAGGCGGAGGGTGTGGAAGCAGGAAGACGAGACAGAGTTGATCTGGCGGTCCATTTTGAGCTCGGAGTCCAGGATGATTCCCAGGTTGCGTGCGTGGTCCGTGGGGGTTGGCGGGTTTCCGAGGGCGGGGGCCACCAGGTGTCGCTCCAGGCATCGGGGTTTGGGCCCATGATGAGTACTTCTGTTTTGTTGGTGTTTAGTTGTAGGCAGCTGTTTTTCATCCATTTGGCGACGGCTTCCATGCCTTCTCGAAAGTTGCGTCTGGCGGTGTTGGGCTCGTTGGATAGGGAGAGGATGAGCTGGGTGTCGTCTGTGTATGACACGATGTTGAGTCCGTAGGTTCTGACGATGGGGGCGAGTGGAGCCATGTAGACGTTGAAGAGCGTCGGGCTGAGGGAGGAGCCCTGGGGGACTCCGCAGGTGGTAGGTGTGGGGTCCGAGAGGAAAGGGGGGAGTCTGACCCGCTGTGTCCTGCCGGAGAGGAAGGAGCGGATCCAGTCAAGGGCCTTGTCCTGGATTCCTGCGTCGTAGAGTCTGCGTATTAGGGTGCAGTGGGAGACTGTGTCGAACGCCGCTGATAGGTCGAGGAGGATGAGGGCTACTGTTTCTCCTTTGTCCAGTAGGGTGCGGATGTCGTCTGTTGCGGCGAGGAGGGTGGTTTCCGTACTGTGGTTTTTTCTGAAGCCGGATTGGGAGGAGTCGAGGATGTTGTGTTCTTCAATGAATGTGGCGAGTTGGCTGTTGATGGCTTTCTCGATGACTTTCGCTGGGAACGGGAGCAGGGAGATGGGTCTGTAGTTTTTGAGGTCGGTGGGGTCCGCTGAGGGTTTCTTTAGGAGGGGGTTGACCTTGGCGTGTTTCCAGTCGTCGGGGAACCAGGCGGTCGCCAGGGAGCGGTTGATGGTGTGGCGGAGCATGGGTGCGATGGTGTCGGCGGCTCTGTTGAAGATGTGGTGGGGGCAGGGGTCCGTGGGGGCCCCTGAGTGGATTGACTTCATTGTCTTCAAAGTGTCTTCGGTGGTGAGGGCTGTCCAGTCGTCAATCGCTGGTTTCCGGATGTCGGGGGTGGTTGGTGAGGGTTCAGTGTGTTGGTTGTCTTCGTCGAAGTTGTCGTAGATGCTCTTGATTTTGTGGTGGAAAAAGGTGCTGAGTTTGTCGCAGAGGTCTTGTGAGGGAGGGATGTCGGTAGACTCGCTAGTGGGTTGGGCGAACTCCTTGATGATGCTGAAGAGTTCCTTGCTGTTGTGCGTGTGGGTGGAGATTCTGTCTTCAATCGCTTTTTCCTCGTTTCTCTGATGAGTTGATGGTGGGCGTTGGTGGCGGCTCTGAAGTTGTCGTGGGCTTCTGTGGATTTGGTGTTCCTCCAGGCCTTTTCGAGGCGGCGGCATGTGCTTCTGGACTCTCGAAGTTCGGTGGTAAACCATCTGGCTTTCTTGGCGCGGGTATTTTTGTTTTTCTTGAGGGGGGCTATGGTGTTGGTGCTGTCCGAGATCCATCTATGCAGGGTTCGGGCTGCGGTGTTGGGGTCGCGATGGTTGGGGTGGAGTTGTTGAGTGAGGAGGTGAGCTGGTCGTCGGTGATTTTGGTCCAGTTTCTTCGTGGAAGCAGGTGCTGGTGTCTGTGGATGGTGGGTGTTCTGAAGGTGAAGTGGACGCAACGATGGTCGGTCCATGGGAGTTCGGTGGTGTGGCTGAAGGTGATGGAGTTTCCTGTAGTGAAGAGGGGGTCGAGGGTGTGTCCTGCTGAGTGCGTGGGCTCGGTCACGATTTGGCGCAGTCCAATGTTGCATCACAACCTACATGGGTGTCTCCATGATATAGTCTTGCCATCTGGGAAAGTAAACAATCTGGCATGACTGGTCTGCCATCTCTGTACACCCAGACATCATCTTCATTTCTTTTGGTACATCCTGACTTTATCCATGTATCTTTTTCAGTGTCCTCAGCTTCCTCTTGTAACAACCTTACCTCTTCCCAACTCTCTGGAACTGTAAGTGTCATAAGTTGGCATCTGTTTTCATTTGTGTCAATTTTTCTATTCAGTGCCACTTGTGTGGTTGCACAGTATCTAGCAATTTGGTCAGCATATCTATTGCCGGCAGTTATCAAATCATTCCCTGATTGGTGTGCAGCGCATTTAACTACTGCCACTTCTTTCAGCAACTGATAGCTTCTAGTAGTTCTTTTACAAATTTTCCATTTCTGATTGGAGATCCTGATGAGGTCAGAAATCCCCTTTGTAGCCAAATCTGGCCAAAATCATGTAAAATTCCGAAATATTGTTATCTTCCAATTTTTCCCAATTTTGCATGCCTTTATTAAGGCAATGATTTCAGCTACTTCTGCAGACTTTATTCCTGGTAAGTAAGATGCTTCAATAACTTCAGAAACTTTACAGACTGCATAAGCTGCGTTCAATCCTCCTCCTTCTATACGAAGCCATCTACAAACAGCTCGTGCTCAGCTTCTTCTTTTACTTCTTCATTTTTAGGGTCTGGTCACATTTTCTGCTTCTAGGATTACCCTTTCATATTTAGTCAGCCGACTAGGGGTAAGATGCTGAGTTCGAGTTCTAGTTAGCAGAATCTCGACAGAATGTGGAACATACACTTTTACAGCAATTGATTCACTTTGTTCAATACTCTGACATGTTGCAGCAACTGCTTTCAAACATCCTGGCAATGCTGAAGCTACAGGATCCAAAGTTGTAGAAAAATATGCTACTGGACGTCTGTCTAAACCGTGCCTCTGAGTTAACACTCTCCCCTCTCACAGCAAAACAAAGCAAATTCCTTCGAGTAGTCTGGCAGGCCTACGGCAGGGGCTTCGCATAAACAGTCTCGTAGTCTGGTAAATGCTTCAACACATTCATCTGTCCAAACAATTGGGTCTTTTGCACCTTTTCTAATTAATTGAATCAGGGGTTTAGCCAATAGGGAGAACCCTAATATCTATTGTCGACAATACCCAACCACACCCAAAAACATTCTAATTTCTCTCTGAGTGTGAGGCAATGACATTTGCTTTATTATTTTGATTCGCTCAGGGGTTACTTTCCTAACTCCTCTTTCCAGTTTATGACCTAAATATTTCACTTCCTGCTGACAGAATTGTAATTTTTCTGGTGACACTTTTATGTCCTCCTTCAGCCAAATGGTTCGGTAGGGCAATTGAATCAGTAATACAATCTTCTCAACATTTTGACGCTAACAGTAAGTCGTCAATATACTGAATTAAGACTGAATTCCGGGCATAATCAATGTTTCTAAGCACTGAGGAACACGACACCATGCGTAGATTCGATCATCGAATTTGAATGTGAAAAGATATTGGCTATCTGGATGCAATGGGATTGAGAAAAAGGCTTGGCATAGGTCAATGACTGTAAACCATCCTGCGTTCCATGGAATTTGATACAAAATTACTGCAGGATTTGGCACTATGGGACAACAAGGTACCACAATTTTATTAATTTTCCTCAAATCTTGAACTATTCTGTACTTCCCGCTAGGCTTTTTAAGTCCCATTATTGGAGAATTACAAGGACTGCTCATTATTTCTTTTAAAATACCTTGATTAACCATGCGTTCTATTTCTGAAGTCACTCCTGATTTTACTTCCGGACTCATTTTGTACTGTCTGGTATTTGGATAGACTGCACCTTCCTTCACTATTATTTTTACAGGGTCTACATTTGCCATTAATCCAATTTCTTTTCCTGTAAAATCCCACACCTTTGGGTTTACTGTGGTTCTCAATTCTTCGGGCAATTCATTTGTAGTCATTAAAGAGAACATTTTGTTCACTTCGGTACCCTGATTGGCTAACATAACTTTGTAAGCAACATCTTCATCAGGGGTCTGGAATACCACACTATCCGGTGTACAAAAGATGGTACAATTCATTTTGCATAAAAGATCCCTTCCTAACAGATTAACTGGACTGGTATTGCATACTACAAACCTATGTAGGTCCTTAAAGTTCCCTATATGTACTTCCATTGGCTCAGTTATGGGGGTGTTTATTTGCTGATTTGAAACTCCAACAACTCTAATACATTCTCCCGAGAGGGGTAGGTTTGGGATGTCTGCTGTTCTCACAGTATAACAGGTAGCACCAGTGTCCAAAAGGAAAGTGATATCATTGTGAGAAGTTGGCCTGGTATATGCTGTCCACTAATTATAGTGGGCACCTTGCACCAGTCCAAACAACCCCTTATTGGAGATAGGTTAAAGACAACCTTTATTGAAAGCTATCCTAGTGGTAGCTATGGAGAGCAGCCTTCAGGCTAAGTCTTGAAGGAATATAAAGCAGCTTGTTTTACCAGTCTATAATCTCTTGAGTGACCAAATGAAAGAGGAACACACCAGGTATATATATAAAATATATGTATTTAGTCTTAAACACACCCCTCTAGTCTCTTTATGAGGCTAGAGTTCGAAGTACATAAGTTACAAGTCAGTTATCAACAGTAATAGCACAAATACACGTTTTAGCCCTAGGGGCGTACCAAACCATATACCAATAAAGTGGTATAAGAACCACGACTGAGCTAGACACAAGGCCTAGAGCCTGTAGAAGTGCTTGGACCCCAAGGAACCACCCAAGGTAGAGACACAGGGGACCCACAGGGGACGCGTGCAGTGTGAGAACACAGCCGAGAGCCACCGTTAACTTCTATGGGGAAAGTCGCGGTTGGCTTTTTAAAAGGAAAGGACACTTAGAGGAGGACTTGGAGCAACTCCCTTTAGAACTAGGCAGTTCTAGAGTCAATACCCACGGGAGCACCGGAGTACTCGAGTTACCTCACCCAGGGAAGCCGGGTGCATAGGTGTCTTTTGGCGTCGGGTTTCGTCGTCGTTTTCAATGGCGATATGCTGCAGCAGGCTGCTGGCGACCAAGTCGAAAGAGTACGGGTGGATCCCAGGGTGGATCGAAGATCTGAAGAATCTGAAAGCAGAGGGGACAGAGTCTGGGTCACTAGCCGGTGACCAGGAAGGCGATGAGCAGATGCCCACCGATGTCGGGTGCTTCAGGTAGGTTGACGGTCGTCTTGACTCTTCAGCCACGAGGTCCAGGAGGCGTCGACGATGACCAGGAGCTGGATTCGAGCTGTCCCACAACGTCTGTCGATTGCTGAGGTGTCGGCGACCGGATTGGACCCAACAAGCCTTGGCAACAGCAAGTCACGTGGAAACAAAGAAAGGATGTTGATGCAGACCAGCAAGGTCTGAGGGACTCACCCAGCGAGGGTAAGTCAGGGCACGTCTGGAGCAACCAGGGAAGCCCAAGCAGAAGAAGAGTTGCCTTCGGGAGGGCCCACTAGCCAACGGACTAGCAACCGCGAAGGTGCCTCGAGTGGACGCACTTGGAGCTGGCTCACAGGACACTCGTGGAGTGGAGGCCAGTGATCTTCGGTGCAATCGGTGCTGGAGGTGAGGGCTACTCGGAGCCCAAAGCACAACTTCGTGGAAGACCAGAAAGAGGATGCACTTACAAAAGTTCTCGGTGTCCAGGGGACACGGTTCCACGTTACCCACGACAGCTATGGGCCTCAGCTTCGCTGGAGACTCAGGGCAGCCTCGGGGAAGTCTGGAAATTCACCTCTGGTGTTCCAAAGACTTCGGCGTCTGGCGAGAGCTTCAGTGATGCAGACCGGACAATTGCTTCTTAGGTGCCTGCCAAGCAGGGGAGTCACTCCTTGACCCCAAGGGAGATTCTTCAGTCCTCTAATCTTCAAGTAGAGCGTCGAAGGTCCAGGTGGAGCAACCCAGTCCATGATGGTCTGGATTTTGCTTTGCAGTGGTTGAACCTGGCATCCACCTACAAGGTGGCCCAGGTACACAACCTGACTCTGCCCTATCTGGCACTTGGTGGCCTTGATAGTGAGGCCTGCCTTTTGCAGGGCCTCCAAAACATTTCTGAGGTGGACCAGGTGATCCTCCCAGGTGGAGCTAAAGACAGCAATATCATCTAGATATGCTGCACTATAGGCTTCCAGACCTGTAAGGACTGTATTCACCAACCTCTGAAAAGTGGCAGGTGCATTCTTCAAACCAAAGGGCATTACCACAAATTGATAATGCCCACTAGGGGTTGAGAATGCTGTTTTTGGCTTTGCATCATCAGCTAGCCTGATCTGCCAGTAGCCAGCTGTTAGGTCAAATGTGCTTAGATACTTGGCTGAGGCCAAAGTGTCTATTAGCTCATCTGCCCTGGGTATTGGATGGGCATCAGTCCTAGTGACTGCATTGAGACCCCTCTAGTCCACACAAATCCTCATCTCTCTTTTCCCACCACTGGTGTGAGGTTTTGGCACAAGGACCACTGGACTAGCCCAAGGGCTATCTGAGGGTTCAATAACTCCCAAATCCAACATCTTCTGGACTTCTGTCCTGATACAGTCCCTGACATGGTCAGGTTGCCTATAAATCTTATTTTTAATAGGCAGACTGTCCCCAGTGTCCACTTCATGAGTGCACCAGGTGGTCTGACTTGGTGTCAGAGAGAACATATGCCTGAACTGATTGAGCACCTGTCTGCAATCAGTTTGCTGCTGGGCAGTGAGGCTGCCTGCCAAGGCTACACCATCCACTGACCCATCATCAGGGTTCTGGGAGAGCAGGTCAGGGAGTGGGTCACTCTCTTCCTCCTGTCCCTCATCAGTAGCCATGAGCAAGCCCATGTCTGCCCTGTCCACATATGGTTTCAATCTGTTGACATGGAGAACCCTGTGGGGACTCCTGGGTGTTCCTAGGTCCACTAAATAGGTAACCTCACCCTTCTGTTCAACAATGGTATGGGGTCCACTCCATTTGTCTTGGAGAGCTGCTGGGGCCCCTGGCTCCAACACCCATACCTTCTGTCCTGGCCGGTAAACAGTCAGTACAGCCTTTTGGTCATGCCAGGCTTTTTGGAGTTCCTGGCTAGCCTCAAGGTTTTTAGTTGCCTTTTTCATGTACTCAGCCATCCTGGAGCGGAGACCAAGTACATAGTCCACTATGTCCTGCTTTGGGGGCTTGAGAGGTAACTCCCATCCTTCCTTCACCAGGCACAATGGACCCCTGACAGGGTGACCAAACAAAAGTTCAAAAGGGCTGTAGCCAACCCCCTTTTGAGGCACCTCCCTGTATGCAAATAAAAGGCAGGGCAAGAGTATGTCCCATCTTCGCCTAAGCTTCTCTGGGAGCCCTTTAATCATGCCCTTCAAGGTTTTGTTGAATCTCTCAACTAAACCATTGCATTGTGGGTGATAGGGTGTGGTGAACTTGTAAGTCACCCCACACTCCTTCCACATTGCCTTCAAGTATCCAGACATACAGTTTGCACCCCTGTCTGATACAACCTCCTTAGGGAAGCCCACTCTTGAGAAAATTCCCAGGAGGGCCCTTGCCACCACAGGTGCTGTAGTGGTCCTAAGGGGAATAGCCTCTGGGTACCTGGTGGCATGGTCCACCACCACCAGGATAAACCTGTGCCCAGATGCTGTTTGGGGATCCATGGGACCAACAATGTCAATCCCCACCCTTTCAAAGGGAACCCCCACCACAGGTAGTGGTATTAGAGGGGCCTTTGTAGTGCCACCTGCCTTGCCACTGGCCTGGCAGGTTACACAGGAGCGACAAAACTCCTTGGTGTCTTCAGACATGTGGGGCCAGTGAAAGTGAGGGACAATTCTGTCCCAAGTCTTGTTCTGGCCCAGGTGACCTGCTAGAGGAATGTCATGGGCTAGGGTCAATAGGAAGCCCCTGAACTTCAGAGGTATAACCAGCCTCCTGGTGGCACCAGGCTTGGGGTCTCTACACTCTGAGTACAAGAGTCCATCATCCCAATACACTTTATGGGGACCACTAGCATTCCCAGCAGCCTCAGCAGCAGCTTGCTGTCTGAGGGGTTCAAGAGAGGGGCAGCTCTGCTGCTCCTGGCTCAGATCTGCCCTGGAAGGGCCCCCTGTCCCTAAGCACTCAACCTGATCAGGCTCAAGCTCCTCTGGGACAGTTCCTTCCTCAGGACTGAGATCATCTCCCTGAAGAGACTGATCTTCCTTCTGAGCCAAGGGGGAAGGCACTGCCTTTAGCCTACTACTCCTCCTCTTGGATGGCACTTGGTCCATTGTTCCAGGATCCAAGGCCTGTTCAGTGTTAGGCATTTTGCTCTGTGACCTGGTCACAGCAAACACATCTGCAGGGATACCCAGCATTTCTGCATGGGTCCTGAGCTCCACTTCTGCCCAAGCTGAAGTTTCTAGATCATTGCCAAGCAAGCATTCAACTGGTAGGTCTGCACTTACCACAACCTTCTTAAGGCCAGTTACCCCTCCCCAGGAGAAGTTAACAACTGCCAGAGTATGGTCTGTTCTGACATTGCTAGCATTGGTCACTTGGTACATTTCACCAAGTATAATCTGCCCAGGATCCACAAGATCTTGTGTCACCATGGTGACACTTGCTCCTGTGTACTTAAATGCCAAAGCCTCTTTTCCATTTATTAATGGCTGTTGCCTGTACTTGCCCCGATTACTGGGTCTCACAGAGGAGGTCACATCCATGCCTCCATCACAGACTAGGACAGCCTGAGTGAGTTCTCTGACTAGACCAGAGCTCATCTCCTTACCCAGGGTCAACCCTACTAAACCCTTGGCTTGTGTACTCCCACCACCAATTGTAACTGCACTAGGGGGAACAGGTGCCTTAGGGGCATTGGTGGGGGCTGGAATAGAGTCTTTGGACTTGGTGCAATCACTGGTCCAGTGTGTCTTTTGCTTACAGACTTTGCACCATGGTTTCTTTTGGCCCTTCCCTTTGTTAGACTGTGAATCCCCACCTGAAGAAGATTTTTGGGGGCCTTGTGAAGACTTCTGGTCTTTACCCTTCTCCCCACCCTTGTCAGAGTTCTTAGAATCTTGCTTCTTTGGGTCACCACCTTGGTTCTGTACCTTCTGCCTCACCCTGGTCCTGACCCATTTGTCTGCCTTCTTTCCCAATTCTTGGGGAGAGGTCAGATCAGAGTCCACCAGGTACTGATGCAACAGCTGATTTTGACAGTTATTAAGAATCTGCTCCCTCATGATAAGATTGTACAATCCTTTGAAGTCACATACCTTACTGCCCACTAACCAACCTTCCAGAGCCTTAGCAGAACAATCAACAAAGTCCACCCAGTCTTGATTCTGTGCTTTTGGGTATCTCTGAACTTTAACCTGTATTGTTCAGTTGTTAGGCCAAACCCATCAATCAATGCACTTTTTAAGACTGGATAATTATCAGCATCCTCTTCTCTAACAGAGAGGAGCTTATCTCTTCCTTTGTCTGCAAAGGAGAGTCACAAGATTGCTGCCCACTGCTCCTGAGGGACCCTCTGTACTTTACAGGCCCTCTCCAGTGCAGAAATCCATTTGTGGATGTCATCCCCACTCTGGTAGGGAGGGACAATCTTGCTCAGGTTTCTATGGTCATAAGACCTTTCCCTACCACTAGGGAAGTTGCTGCCACCATGGGACTCTAGTCCCAACTTTTTCTTTGCCTTTCAAGCTCTAGGGACTCCCTGTGTATAGCCAACTGCTCTCTTCTGAGTCTCAACTGAGCTTCTCCATACTTGAGCAGTCTCTCTTTCCTCTCACTGGAGGATTCCCTCCTATGAGAAGAAACAGAGGTCCCTACTGAGGTGTCAGAGTGGTTAGACTCCTGAGAAGGAGATCTAGACCTTCTGGGCACACTAACAACTCTTCCTGGGGGGACAAAGGGGAGGTCATTCTGATCCTCCTCCTCATCCTCAGGAGTAGCTGCTTTCTCCAGGTCAGGATCATTGACATCCTCCTGGCCAGTTTCAGAGGGCAGGTCCTGGGCTGGTTCACCCCTGGCCCCTTCCTCATCTTCTGCCCCACCCTCTCTGCCTACCCATTCAGACTCTATAGGTCTTCTGAGATCATCTAGCAGGAGCATCTCCATGAGACGTTGGGTGTTGGCACTTTTGCCTGTCTTCAGCTTCCTAATCTTGCACAACTCTATCAATTCCAAGAATGGGAGGTTGTCATATTTGGATGGCAGGAGCCCACTGGTTCCTGGCAGGGATCTACTGATTCCTGGCCCTGAAGACATTACTAGTGAGGTGTGGTGTATGCACTACCTACTCTCGTGTGGCCTACTAAACTCTCTTGAGTTGTAGAAAGGGTGTGCTAGCCCTTAACACACAACTCTAAGTTCAGTAGAACTTACTGTATACTAAGCTTGTTTTTATATGTACCTAACGTACCCTTAGTGGTTTTCAGTTCATCAATTCAATTGAGATTATCTGGTAAAACAATAGCAAGCTGGAATCCCACCGCTGCCACCAATGTGAGAAGTTGGCCTGGTATATGCTGTCCACTAATTATAGTGGGCACCTTGCACCAGACCAAACAACCCCTTATTGGAGATAGGTTAAAGACAACCTTTATTGAAAGCTATCCTAGTGGTAGCTATGGAGAGCAGCCTTCAGGCTCAGTCTTGAAGGAATGTAAAGCAGCTTGTTTTACCAGTCTATAATCTCTTGAGTGACCAAATGAAAGAGGACCACACCAGGTATATATATAAAATATATGTATTTAGTCTTAAACACACCCCTCTAGTCTCTTTATGAGGCTAGAGTTCAAGTACATAAGTTACAAGTCAGTTATCAACAGTAATAGCACAAATACACGTTTGAGCCCTAGGGGCGTACCAAACCATATACCAATAAAGTGGTATAAGAACCACGACTGAGCTAGACACAAGGCCTAGAGCCTGTAGAAGTGCTTGGACCCCAAGGAACCACCCAAGGTAGTGACACAGGGGACCCACGGGGACGTGTGCAGTGTGAGAACACAGCCGCGAGCCACCGTTAACTTCTATGGGGAAAGTCGCGGTTGGCTTTTTAAAAGGAAAGGACACTTAGAGGAGGACTTGGAGCAAATCCCTTTAGAACTAGGCAGTTCTAGAGTCAATACCCACGGGAGCACCGGAGTACTCGAGTTACCTCACCCAGGGAAGCCGGGTGCATAGGTGTCTTTTGGCGTCGGGTTTCGTCGTCGTTTTCAATGGCGATCTGCTGCAGCAGGCTGCTGGCGACCAAGTCGAAAGTGTCCGGGTGGATCGTAGATCTGAAGAACCTGAAAGCAGAGGGGACAGAGTCTGGGTCACTAGCCAGTGACCAGGAAGGCGATGAGCAGATGCCCACCGATGTCGGGTGCTTCAGGTAGGTTGACAGTCGTCTTGACTCTTCAGCCACGAGGTCCAGGAGGTGTCTATGATGACCAGGAGCTGGATTCGAGCTGTCCCATAACGTCTGTCGATTGTTGAGGTGTCGGCGACCAGATTGGACCCAACAAGCCTTGGCAACGGCAAGTCACGTGGAAACAAAGAAAGGACGTTGATGCAGACCAGCAAGGTCTGAGGGACTCACCCAGCGAGGGTAAGTCAGGGCACGTCTGGAGCAACCAGGGAAGCTCAAGCAGAAGAAGAGTTGCCTTCGGGAGGGCCCACTAGCCAATGGACTAGCGACCGCGAAGGAGCCTCGAGTGGATGCACTTGGAGCTGGCTCACAGGACACTCGTGGAGTGGAGGCCAGTGATCTTCGGTGCAATTGGTGCTGGAGGCAGGGGCTACTCGGAGCCCAAAGCACAACTTCGTGGGAGACCAGGAAGAGGATGCACTTACAAAAGTTCTCAGTGTCCAGGAGTCACGGTTCCACGTTACCCACAACAGCTACAGGCCTCAGCTTCACTGGGGACTCAGGGCAGCCTCGGAAGTCTGGAAATCTACCTCTGGTGTTGCAAAGACTTCGGCGTCCGGCGGGAGCTTCAGCGATGCAGACCGGACAATTGCTTCTTAGGTGCCTGCCAAGCAGGGGAGTCACTCCTTGACCCCAAGGGAGATTCTTCAGTCCTCTAATCTTCAAGTAGAGCGTTGAAGGTCCAGGATTCGGCTTCAGAGTTTCGTCCAGGGTAATCTAAAGTCCTAAGGACTGGGGTCCCATACTTATACTAAGTTAGGGTGTTGGACATACTCTGGGGACCCACCTATGGGAGGGTCAGGGAAGAGGGGTGGTTACACCCATTCCCTTTGTCCAGTTTCGCGCCAGAGCAGGGGCAGGTAGCCCCTGCAACCGGTTTGAACTGGCATAAGCACAGGGACACCAAATGTGCCCCCAGTGCAGGACTTCAAAGCACCAGAGAGTGCTCCCGCCCAGCCCCAATACACACTATCCTGTCTGGGGAGGTGGTTACACCTCCCTTCGACAGGGAACCTATTGTCCAGGCCTCCCCTGCCGGAGTTTCAGTCATCAGCAGGAGGCCAGACCCGTGTCTTTGGCAGCGACATCCATTTTGTGATGCTAGGGCTCTGTAAAGAAGTTACCGGGTAGGCCGGTGGGTACATGTCTCTCCCTCTAGAAGGGTGGAATGCTACCCCCGCCACCAGGACTGGCGGGGGGGTAGTATTCCAAGATGTTTGACACCAAACACGACATGTTTTGGTGCAGCCAGTCCAAAGTTAGCATTCTACCGCGAGGATATAATGCACTTAAGAGTATATGGTCAGGCTGTACCACAAACAGCATCAGAGGAGGGACTCCGAACGCTGCAGAGGGGCTCTGCTCATGCAGGGGCACCCTCTCACATAAAAACCAAGCACTCTGCCTTCAGGATTGTAAAGTCCTGCCATAGGAGTGACTTATAGGTTTATATGTGTGTGCAATGGTAGTGATATAGGTAGGCTATATCACAGTAAGGGGTGCATGCACCACCCTACCCAGGCTGCAGTAGCAGACCTGTGGTGTCATTTTGGCTGGCCTTCCAGGGGTGGCATAATACATGCTTCAGCCCCTGGCAGGCCTCTGGGGTACCTATGCCCTGGGTACATAGTATACCATATACTAGGGACTTATAAGGGCACTCCAGATTCCAATCAAGGATGTGCCTAAGGCACATGGAAACCATTTTAGAGAGGAAGCAGCTAGGCTGGGGTTCTGATTAGCAGGGCCCCAGCCAGACTAAAGTCGAAAAACAGTGAAGCATCAGCAAAAAGTGGGGGCACCCATGTGAAGCAGATCCTACTCTCCTACAATCATTACCTTCAACTTTCCCATCAATAAAAGGACCTGTCTGGTCTACCGACAGGGAAGCGCAGAGTACACCCTCCCCTTCCTCCCCTCTCAGGCACCGTCAATCACTTAAATCACTGTCATCATGTCTCATCAAATATTGTGAAATCACAGAATTTTTCTTACCACTTCCTCCTGGAAATCCAGCGTTCGCAATGTGCTTCTGAGGGTTCACATAATTTGGCATAGGAGCAGGTGGCACCTGATACTGTTGACTAACTACCTGTTGTGGTTGAGTGGCAATCCCTTCATTCTGCGTCTGCGGATTAAAATTTTTATTGAGCTCATTATTAACTGCCATATTCTTACACTCGTTTCTCCAATGCCCTAACTGTCCGCAACCATGACATGGAAATTTCTTTTTAGCTTCTTCTCTGTTCCCTTGTCCTTTAATTTTATTCTGTCTATTCTGTTCTTTTTCAACCTGTGCAGTCAATTTTGCTTCTTGTTGTTCTGCTAATTTTACTTGTGCCCACATTACTTTCTCTTTTAATTGTTTATGTCTTGCCTCAATATCATCCCCACAATACTTTGCATACTTCAAAATATCATCAATGCTCTTGCTCTGCCAACAAAGCATATGTTGCTGAATCATTTGGCTTATTTCTGGCCTTAATCCATGCACAAATCGATAGACAAAATGTCCCATATCTTTGTCACCAATATTCTCGAATCCACTATACTGCTTGAATACCTGCAACAGTCTCTCATAATATGTATGTACTGACTCATTTGATTCTTGAGTAGTTCTATTTTTACCCAATCTGTTTCTTTTGGAGGTATTTTCCCTTTCAAAAAGGTGATTACTTGGTGATATTTCTTCATCACTTCATCTGAAGGTGCTCCTGTCTTAGGATCCCTCGGAAACTCTTCATTTGGCCAATCTGTAGTGATCTTATATTCTGTCCACAAATCGGCAGGCACAACAATGTCAAATAATCCATCCAAGTCTTTCAACAAAACCTTGGAAACATTCACAAATCTTTCCACTTGCTTGTACCATTCCACTGGCTTTTCTCTTAATTTCGGAAAGTCATTCGTAAAGGACAATATATCCTGTCTACTCCAGGGCACATGAACATAACCACCACCTGGCACTTCTCTCATAGGACATAATCTCTCCATCTTTTCTGAATCTGTCATCAAATATGCAGACGTCGAAGCTTCTCTAGCTTCTCTAGCTTTTGCTTCTTCCTTCTTTTTCAACCATCTAAACTTCCATTTATCTAGGTCTCCCCATTTTTGTAGAATGCTCACTAATTCTTTCACCTGTAATTTTCTACCGGACACATTCATATGTTCCAAATCTTTATCTGTGAATTCTGCTCGATATGGTTTCTGCAACACCTTGGATTTCCCTATATCTATTCCAATTTCTGCAGCCAAATCCACTAATTTCTCATGATACACTTTCACATTTCGTGTAATACTTCTGCAGATAAACAGCAATTCTTCCTCGCTGTAATCATTCAATCTTCCTATCCCAACATTTCCAGCAACCAATTCCTCTAATTCTACTTTTAGTTTGTAAATATCCAAAACCTTTGGGATGGAGCTTCGTCTCTCCATTCCTTGTGACCACCTTTCTAAATCTTCAGGTGTAACAGCTGTGGTTCTTTTAGTAATTGGCTGTACTACTGATCTCTTTTTTGTCATATTTCCTTTTGGTGTTCCGATTATTGGTTCTCCGATAGGGAGATCCATGAGTGAAATAACTGAACTGCATTCACTACTCTGATCATCTGCAGCAATCGTATCTACCCTCGGGGAATTTACGGGAACAATTTGAGGATTCTGAACATTTTTAGCTCCAAATAAAGGTATCACAGGACCTATAATCACTGGGACTGTCAAAGCTTCTGCAGGTAAATTCAACTGATTACTTTTCTGTATTAATTCTTCTCTATTTTTGTTTAAAGCTTCACTTTCCTTTTCTTGTAAAACTCGATTCATTGAATTATCATGTAAGATTTTCGGGACTAAAGGAGTTCCCAAAACTGGATGTGAGAAGTTGGCCTGGTATATGCTGTCCACTAGTTCTAGTGGGCACCCTGCACCAGTCCAAACAAACCCTTATGGTTAGTAGGTTAAAGACAACCTTTATTGAAAGCTATCCTAGTGGTAGCTATGGAGAGCAGCCTTCAGGCTAAGTCTTGAAGGAATGTAAAGCACCTTGTTTTACCAGTCTATAATCTCTTGAGTGACCAAATGAAAGAGGACCACACCAGGTATATATATAAAATATATGTATTTAGTCGTAAACACACCCCTCTAGTCTCTTTATGAGGCTAGAGTTCGAGGTACATAAGTTACAAGTCGAATATCAACAGTAATAGCACAAATACACGTTTGAGCCCTAGGGGCGTACCAAACCATATACCAAGAAAGTGGTATAAGAACCACGACTGAGCTAGACACAAGGCCTAGAGCCTGTAGAAGTGCTTGGACCCCAAGGAACCACCCAAGGCAGTGACACAGGGGACCCACGGGGGACGCGTGCAGTGTGAGAACACAGCCGCGAATCACCGTTAACTTCTATGGGGAAAGTCGCGGTTGGAATTTTAAAAGAAAAGGACACTTAGAAGAGGACTTGGAGCAAACCCCTTTAGAACTAGGCCGTTCTAGAGTCTCTACCCACGGGAGCACCGGAGTACTCGAGTTACCTCACCCAGGGAAGCCAGGTGTATAGGTGTCTTTCGGGGTCGGGTTTCGTCGTCGTTTTCAATGACGATCTGCTGCAAAGTGCTGCTGGCGACCAAGTTGAAAGTGTCCGGGTGGATCCAAGGATGGATCGGAGATCTGAAGAACCTGAAAGCAGAGGGGACAGAGTCTGGGTCACTAGCCAGTGACCAGGAAGGCGATGAGCGGATGCCCACCGATGTCGGGTGCTTCAGGTAGGTTGACGGGTGTCTTGACTCTTCAGCCAGGAGGTCCAGGAGGCGTCGACGATGACCAGGAGCTGGATTCGAGCTGTTCCACGACGTCTGTCGACTGCTGCGGTGTCGGCGACTGGATTGGACCCAACAAGCCTTGGCAACGGCAAGTCTCGAAAAAACAGAGAAAGGACTTTGGTGCAGACCAGCAAGGTCTGAGGGACTCACCCAGCGAGGGTAAGTCAGGGCATGTCTGGAGCAACCAGGAAAGCCCAAGCAGAAGAAGATTTACCTTCGGAAGGGCCCACTAGCCAACGGACTATGACCACGAAGGAGCCTCCAGTGGACGCACTTGGAGCTGGCTCACAGGACACTCGTGGAGTGGGGGCCAGTGATCTTCAGTGCAGTCGGTTCTGGAGGCGGGAGCTACTCGGAGCCCAAAGCACAACTTCGAGGATGACCAGGAAGAGGATGCACTCACAAAAGTACTCGGTGTCCAGGGGTCACGGTTCCATGTTACCCACGACAGCTACGGGCCTCAGCTTCACTGGAGACTCAGGGCAGCCTCGGGGAAGTCTGGAAATCCACCTCTGGTGTTGCAAAGACTTCGGCGTCCGGCAGGAGCTTCAGCGATGCAGACCGGACAATTGCTTCTTTGGTGCCTGCCAAGCAGGGGAGTCACTCCTTGAGCCCAAGGGAGATTCTTCAGTCATCTAATCTTGTAGTAGAGCGTCGAAGGTCCAGGATTCGGCTTCAGAGTTTCGTCCAGGGTAATCTAAAGTCCTAAGGACTGGGGTCCCATACTTATACCAAGTTAGGGGGTTGGACATACTCTGGGGACCCACCTATGGTAGGGTGAGGGAAGACGGGTGGTTACACCCATTCCCTTTGTCCAGTTTCGCGCCAGAGCAGGGGCAGGTAGCCCCTGCAACCGGTTTGAACTGGGCTATGCACAGGGACACCAAATGTGCCCCCAGTGCAGGACTTCAAAGCACCAGAGAGTGCTCCCGCCCAGCCCCAATACACACTATCCTGTCTGGGGAGGTGGTTACACCTCCCTTCGACAGGAAACCTATTGTCCAGGCCTCCCCTGCTGGAGTTTCGGTCAGCAGCAGGAGGCCAGACCCGTGTCTGTGGCAGCAGCATCCATTTTGTGATGCCAGGGCTCTGTAAAGTTAATACCGGGTATACCGGTGTGTACATGTCTCTCCCTCTAGAAGGGTGGAATGCTACCCCCGCCGCCAGAACTGGCGGGGGGGTAGTATTCCAAGATGTTTGACACCAAACACGACATGTTTCCATGCAGCCATCCCAAAGTTAGCATTTACCGCGAGGATATAATGCACTTAAGAGTATATGGTCAGGCTGCACCACAAACAGCACCAGAGGATTGACTCCGAACGCTGCAGAGGGGCTCCGCTCATGCAGGGGCACCCTCTCACATAAAAACCAAGCACTCTGCCTTTAGGATTGTTAAGGCCTGCCATAGGAGTGACTTATAGGTTTATATGTGTGTGCAATTGTAGTGATATAGGTAGCCTATATCACAGTAAGGGGTGCATGCACCACCTTACCCAGGCTGCAGTAGCAGACCTGTGGTGTCATTTTGGAGGGCCTTCCAGGGGTGGCACAATACATGCTTCAGCTCCTGGTAGGCTCCTGGGGTACCTATGCCTTGGGTACATAGTATACCATATACTAGGGACTTATAAGGGCACCCCAGTATCCAATCAGAGATGCACCTAAGGTGCATGGAATCCATTTTAGAGAGGAAGCAGCTAGGCTGGGGTTCTGATTAGCAGGGCCCCAGCCAGACTAAAGTCAAAATACAGTGAAGCATCAGCAAAAAGTGGGGGTAACCATAAGAGGCAGATCCTACTCTCCTACACAACCCCCCTCCAAATGCAGAAACATTAAACTAACCTTGACCAGTTGAGTCTTCATGTTCTAAGTGGAAATATCTGGAGAGTCCATCTGCATTGGCATGGATACTCCCAGGTCTATGTTCCACTGTATAGTCCATCCCCTGTGGCGAAATGGACCACCTCAAAAGTTTGGGGTTTTCACCCTTCGTCTGTTTTAGCCATAAGAGGGGCTTGTGGTCTGTTTGAACAAGGAAGTGAGTGCCAAACAAGTATGGCCTCAGCTTCTTCAGAGCCCAAACCACAGCAAAGGCCTCCCTCTCTATGGCTGACCAACGTTTCTCTCTGGGGGTCAGCCTTCTGCTAATGAAAGCTACTGGCTGATCCTGACCTTCCTCATTCAATTGTGACAGTACAGCCCCAACCCCCAATTCAGATGCATCAGTTTGGACAATTAACTTCTTGGAGTAATCAGGGCTCTGCAGAATGGGAGCAGTGCACATGGCCTGCTTCAGGTCATCAAATGTCTTTTGACAGCTAGCTGTCCACTGAACCTTTTTGGGCATTTTCTTAGAGGTTAAGTCATTCAGGGATGTCACTATTGATCCATACCCCTTGACAAATCTTCTGTAGTACCCAGTCAGGCCTAAAAAGGCTCTCACCTGAGTCTGGGTAGTTGGAGCAGCCCAGTCCATGATGGTCTGGATCTTGCTCTGTAATGGTTGAACCTGGCCTCCACCCACAAGGTGGCCCAGGTACACAACCTGACTCTGCCCTATCTGGCACTTGGTGGCCTTGATAGTGAGGCCTGCCTTTTGCAGGGCCTCCAAAACATTTCTGAGGTGGACCAGGTGATCCTCCCAAGTGGAGCTAAAAACAGCAATATCATCTAGATATGCTGCACTATAGGCTTCCAGACCTGTAAGGACTGTATTCACCAACCTCTGAAAAGTGGCAGGTGCATTTTTCAAACCAAAGGGCATCACCACAAATTGGTAAAGCCCACCAGGGGTAGAAAATGCTGTTTTTGGCTTTGCATCATCAGCTAGTCTGATCTGCCAGTAGCCAGCTGTTAGGTCAAATGTGCTTAGATACTTGGCTGAGGCCAAAGTGTCTATTAGCTCATCTGCCCTGGGTATTGGATGGGCATCAGTCCTAGTGACTGCATTGAGGCCCCTGTAGTCCACACAAAACCTCATCTCTCTCTTTCCATCTTTGGTGTGAGGTTTAGGCACCAGGACCACAGGACTAGCTCAAGGGCTATCTGAAGGCTCAATGACACCCAGTTCCAACATTTTCTGGACCTCAGTCCTGATACAGTCCCTGACCTGGTCAGTGTAGGAGAGTAGGATCTGCTTCCCATGGGTACCCCCACTTTTTGCTGATGCTTCACTGTTTTTCGACTTTAGTCTGGCTGGGGCCCTGCTAATCAGAACCCCAGCCTAGCTGCTTCCTCTCAAAAATGGTTTCCATGTACCTTAGGTACATCTTTGATTGGAATCTGGAGTGCCCTTATAAGTCCCTAGTATATGGTATACTATGTACCCAGGGCATAGGTACCCCAGAGGCCTGCCAGGGGCTGAAGCATGTATTATGCCACCCCTGGAAGGCCAGCCAAAATGGCACCACAGGTCTGCTACTGCAGCCTGGGTAAGGTGGTGCATGCACCCCTTACTGTGATATAGGCTACCTATATCACTACCATTGCACACACATATAAACCTATAAGTCACTCCTATGGCAGGCCTTTACAATCCTGAAGGCAGAGTGCTTGGTTTTTATGTGAGAGGGTACCCCTGCATGAGCAGAGCCCCTCTGCAGCGTTCGGAGTACCTCCTCTGATGCTGTTTGTGGTACAGCCTGACCATATACTCCTAAGTGCATTATATCCTCGCGGTACAATGCTAACTTTGGACTGGCTGCACCAAAACATGTTGTGTTTGGTGTCAAACATCTTGGAATACTACCCCCCCGCCAGTCCTGGCGGCAGGGGTAGCATTCCACCCTTCTAGAGGGAGAGACATGTACACACCGGGCTACCCGGTAACTTCTTTCCAGAGCCCTGGCATCACAAAATGGATGCCGCTGCCACAGACACGGGTCTGGCCTCCTGCTGCTGACTGAAACTCCGGCAGGGGAGGCCTGGACAATAGGTTTCCTGTCACAGGGAGGTGTAACCACCTCCCCAGACAGGACAATGTGTATTGGGGCTGGGTGGGAGCACTCCCTGGTGCTTTGAAGTCCTGCACTAGGGGCACACTTGGTGTCCCTGTGCATATGCCAGTTCAAACCGGTTGCAGGGGCTACCTGCCCCTGCTCTGGCGTGAAACTGGACAAAGGGAATGGGTGTAGCCACCCCTCTTCCCTGACCCTCCCATAGGTGGGTCCCCAGAGTATGTCCAACCCCCTAACTTAGTATAAGTATGGGACCCCAGTCCTTAGGACTTTAGATTACCCTGGACAAAACTCTGACACAGAATCCTGGACCTTCGACGCTCTACTACAAGATTAGAGGACTGAAGAATCTCCCTTGGGGTCAAGGAGTGACTCCCCTGCTTGGCAGGCACCTAAGAAGCAATTGTCCGGTCTGCATCGCTGAAGCTCCCGCCGGACGCCGAAGTCTTTGCATCACCAGAGGTGGATTTCCAGACTTCCCAGAGGCTGCCCTGAGTCCCCAGCGAAGCTGAGGCCCGTAGCTGTTGTGGGTAACGTGGAACCGTGACCCCTGGACACCGAGCACCTTTGCAAGTGCATCATCTTCCTGGGATCCCTCGAAGTTGTGCTTTGGGCTCCGAGTAGCCCCCGCCTACAGCACCAACTGCACCGAAGATCACTGGCCTCCACTCCACGAGTGTCCTGTGAGCCAGCTCCAAGTGCGTCCACTCGAGGCTCCTTTGCGGTCACTAGTCCGTTGGCTAGTGGGCCCTCCCGAAGGCAACTCATCTTCTGCTTGGGCTTTCCTGGTTGCTCCAGACGTGCCCTGACTTACCCTCGCTGGGTGAGTCCCCCAGACCTTGCTGGCCTGCATCAACGTCCTTTCTTTGTTTCCACGTGACTTGCCGTAGCCAAGGCTTGTCGGGTCCAATCCGGTCGCCGACACTGCAGCAATCGACAGAAGTCGTGGGACAGCTCGAACCCAGCTCCTGGTTGTCGTCGACTCCTCCTGGACCTCGTGGCTGAAGAGTCAAGACGACCGTCAACCTACCTGAAGCACCCGACATCGGTGGGCATCTGCTCATCGCCTTCCTGGTCACTGGCTAGTGACCCAGACTCTGTCCCCTCTGCTTTCAGGTTCTTCAGATCTTCGATCCACCCTTGGATCCACCCGAACACTTTCGACTTGGTCGCCAGCAGCACTTTGCAGCAGATCGCCATTGAAAACGACGACGAAACCCGACCCCGAAAGACACCTATGCACCCGGCTTCCCTGGGTGAGGTAACTCGAGTACTCCGGTGCTCCCGTGGGTATTGACTCTAGAACAGCCTAGTTCTAAAGGGGTTTGCTCAAAGTCCTCCTCTAAGTGTCCTTTTTCTTTAAAACTCCAACCGCGATATTCCCCATAGAAGTCAACGGTGGCTCGCGGCTGTGTTCTCACACTGCACGCGTCCCCCGTGGGTCCCCTGTGTCACTACCTTGGGTGGTTCCTTGAGGGCCAAGCACTTCTACAGGCTCTAGGCCTTGTGTCTAGTTCAGTCGTGGTTCTTATACCACTTTATTGGTATATGGTTTGGTACGCCCCTAGGGTTCAAACGTGTATTTGTGCTATTACTGTTGATATTTGACTTGCAACTTATGTACTTCGAACTCTAGCCTCATAAAGAGACTAGAGGGGTGTGTTTAGGAATAAATACATATATTTTGAATATATACCTGGTGTGGTCCTCTTTCATTTGGTCACTCAAGAGATTATAGACTGGTAAAACAAGCTGCTTTACATTCCTTCAAGACTTATCCTGAAGGCTGCTCTCCATAGCTACCACTAGGATAGCTTTCAATAAAGGTTGTCTTTACCCTATCTCCAATAAGGGGTTGTTTGGACTGGTACAGGGTGCCCACTATAATTAGTGGACAGCATATACCAGGCCAACTTCTCACAGTCAGGTTGCCTGTAAATCTTACTTTTAACAGGCAGACTGTCCCCAGTGTCCACTTCATGAGTGCACCAGGTGGTCTGACTTGGAGTCAGAGAAAACATGTGTCTGAACTGATTGAGCACCTGTCTACAATCAGTTTGCTGCTGGGCAGTGAGGCTGCCTGCCAAGGCTACACCATCTACTGACCCATCATCAGGGTTCTGAGAGAGCAGGTCAGGGAGAGGGTCACTCTCCTCCTCCTGGCCCTCATCAGTTGCCATGAGCAAGCCCATGTCAGCCCTGTCCACATATGGCTTCAGTCTGTTGACATGGAGCACCCTGTGGGGGCTCCTGGGAGTTCCCAGGTCTACCAGATAGGTAACCTCTCCCTTCTGTTCAACAATTGTATGGGGGCCACTCCACTTGTCTTGGAGGGCTGCTGGGGCCACTGGCTCCAGCACCCACACTTTCTGCCCTGGCTGGTAAACAGTCAGCACAGCCTTTGGTCATGCCAGGCTTTCTGTAATTCCTGGCTAGCCTCAAGGTTTTTGGTTGCCTTTTTCATATACTCAGCCATCCGGGAGCAGAGACCAAGTACATAGTCCACTATGTCCTGTTTAGGGGGTTTGAGAGGTAACTCCCAACCTTCCTTCACCAGACACAATGGACCCCTAACAGGATGGCCAAACAAAAGTTCAAAAGGGCTGTAGCCAACCCCTTCTGAGGCACCTCCCTGTATGCAAATAAAAGGCAGGGCAAGAGTATGTCCCATCTTCGCCTGAGCTTTTCTGGGAGCCCTTTAATCATGCCCTTCAAGGTTTTGTTGAATCTCTCAACTAACCCATTGCATTGTGGGTGATAGGGTGTGGTGAACGTATAAGTCACTCCACACTCCTTCCACATTGCAGTCAAGTAACTGGACATAAACTTTGCATCTCTGTCAGATACTACCTCCTTAGGAAAGCCCACTCTTGAGAAAATTCCCAGGTGGGCCCTTGCCACCACAGGAGCTGTAGTGGTCCTAAGGGGAATGGCTTCTGGGTACCTGGTGGCATGGTCCACCACCACCAGTATAAACCTGTGCCCAGATGCTGTTTGGGGATCCATGGGACCAACTATCTCAATCCCCACCCTCTCAAAGGGAACCCCCACCACAGGTAGTGGTATCAGGGGGGCCTTTGTGGTGCCACCTGCCTTCCCACTGGCTTGGCAGGTTACACAGGAGCGACAAAACTCCTTGGTGTCTTCAGACATGTGGGGCCAGTGAAAGTGAGGGACAATCCTGTCCCAAGTCTTGTTCTGGCCCAGGTGACCTGCTAAGGGAATATCATGGGCTAGTGTCAATAGGAAGCCCCTGAACTTCAGAGGTATGACCAACCTCCTGGCTGCTCCAGGCTTGGGGTCTCTACTCTCTGAGTACAGGAGTCCATCATCCCAATATATCTTATGGGTGCCACTAGCATTCCCAGCAGCCTCAGCAGCAGCCTGCTGTCTGAGGGGTTCAAGAGAGGGGCAGTTCAGCTGCTCCTGGCTCAGATCTGCCCTGGAAGGGCCCCCTGTCCCCAAGAACTCAACCTGGTCAGGTTCAAGCTCCTCTGGGACAGTTCCTTCTTCAGGCCTGAGATCAGCTTCCTCAAAAGTCTGATCTTCCTCCTGAGCCAAGGGGGAAGGCACTGCCTTAACCCTACTGTTCCTTTTCTTGGGAGGCACCTGGTCCATTATTCCAGAATCCAGGGCCTGTTCAGCTTTTTACATTTTTGCCTGTGACCTGGTCACAGCAAAGACATGTGCAGGGATCCCTAGCATTTCTGCATGTTTCCTGAGCTCCACCTCTGCCCAAGCTGAGGTTTCAAGATCATTGCCAAGCAAGCATTCAACTGGTAGGTCTGCACTCACCACAACCTTCTTAAGGCCAGTTACCCCTCCCAGGAGAAGTTAACAACTGCCAGAGAATGGTCTGTTCTGACATTGCTAGCATTGGTCACTTGGTACATTTCACCAAGTATAATCTGCCCAGGATCCACAAGATCTTGTGTCACCATGGTGACACTTGCTCCTGTGTCCCTGAATGCCAAAGCCTCCCTTCCATTAATTAAAGGCTGCTATCTGTATTTGCCCAAATTATTGGGACTCACAAAGGGGACATATCCATGCCCCCATCACAGACTAAGACAGCCTGAGTTGGTACTTTGACTAGGCCAGAGTCCATCTCAGTACCCAGGGTCAACCCTACTAAACCCTTATTCTGAGTGTTTCCACCACCACTTGTAGCTGGACTAGGGGGAACAGTTGCCTTAGGGGCAATGGTGGCTGGAGTGGAGTCTTTGGACTTGGTGCAATCACTGGTCCAGTGAGTCTTTTGCTTACAGACTTTGCACCATGGTTTCTTTTGGCCTTTCCCTTTGTTAGACTGTGAATCCCCACCTGAAGAAGATTTTTGGGGGCCTTGTGAAGACTTCTGGTCTTTACCCTTCTCCCCACCCTTATCAGAGCTTTTGGAATCTTGCTTCTTCTGGTCACCACTTTGGTTCTGTACCTTCTGCTTCACCCTCCTGGTTCTGACCCATTTGTCTGCCTTCTTTCCCAATTCTTGGGGAGAGGTCAGATCAGAGTCCACCAGGTACTGATGCAACAGCTGATTTTGACAGTTATTAAGAATCTGCTCCCTCATGATAAGATTATACAATCCCTTGAAGTCACATACCTTACTGCCCAGTAACCAACCTTCCAGAGCCTTAGCAGAACAATCAACAAAGTCCACCCAGTCCTGTGTCTGTGCTTTTTGGGTATCTCTGAACTTTAACCTGTATTGTTCAGTGGTTAGGCCAAACCCATCTATCAGTGCACTCTTCAGGACATGGTAATCATCATCAGCATCCTCTTCTCTTACAGTGAGGAGCTTGTCTCTACCTTTGTCTGCAAAGGAGAGCCACAAGATTGCTGCCCACTGCTCCTGGGGGACCCTCTGAACTTTACAGGCCCTTTCCAGTGCAGTTATCCACTTGTGGATGTCATCCCCACTCTGGTAGGGAGGGACAATCTTATTCAGGTTTCTATGGTCATAAGACCTTTCCCTATGTCTGGGGAAATGGCTGCCACCATGGGACTCTAGTCCCAACTTTTTTCTTTGTCTAAAAAGCTCTAGGGACTCCCTGTCTATAGCCAACTGCTGTTTTCGGATCTCAAGCTGAGCTTCTTCATACTGAAGCAGTCTCTTTTTCCTTTCATGAGAGGATTCCCTCCTATGAGAGGAAACAGAGGTCCCTACTGAGGTGCTAGAGTGGTTAGACTCCTGAGAAGGAGATCTAGTCCTTCTAGGCACACTCACAACTCTTCCTGGTGGGACAAAGGGGAGGTCATTCTGATCCTCCTCTTCCTCTGCAGGAGTAGCTGGATTGTCCAGGTCAAGGTCATTGTCACCTTCCTGGCCAGTTTCAGAGGGGGGGGTCCTGGGTTTGGTCACCCCTGACCCCTTCCTCATCTTCTGCCCCACCCTCTCTGCCTACCCCTGCAGACCCTAGGGGTCTTCTGAGATCATCCAGCAGAAGCATCTCCATGAGACGTTGGGTGTTGGCACTTTTGCCTGTCTTCAGCTTCCTAATCTTGCACAACTCTCTCAATTCCAAGAATGGGAGGTTGTCATATTTGGAGGGTAGGAGCCCACTGGTTCCTGGCAGGGATCTACTGATTCCTGGCCCTGAAGACATTACTAGTGAGGTGTGGTGTATGCACTACCTACTCTAGTGTGGCCTACTAAACTCTCTTGAGTTGTAGAAAGGGTGTGCTATCCCTTAACACACAACTCTAAGTTCAGTAGAACTTACTGTATACTAAGCTTCAATTTATATGTACCTAAGGTACCCTTAGTGGTTTTCAGTTGATCAATTCAATTGAGATTATCTGGTAACACAATAGCAAGCTGGAATCCCACACGCTGCACACCAATGTGAGAAGTTGGCCTTGTATATGCTGTCCACTAATTCTAGTGGGCACCCTGCACCAGTCCAAACAACCCCTTATGGTTAGTAGGTTAAAGACAACCTTTATTGAAAGCTATCCTAGTGGTAGATATGAAGAGCAGCCTTCAGGCTAAGTCTTGAAGGAATGTAAAGCAGCTTGTTTTACCAGTCTATAATCTCTTGAGTGACCAAATGAAAGAGGACCACACCAGGTATATATATAAAATATATGTATTTAGTCGTAAACACACCCCTCTAGTCTCTTTAGGAGGCTAGAGTTCGAGGTACATAAGTTACAAGTCGAATATCAACAGTAATAGCACAAATACACGTTTGAGCCCTAGGGGCGTACCAAACCATATACCAAGAAAGTGGTATAAGAACCACGACTGAGCTAGACCCTAGGCCTAGAGCCTCTAGAAGTGCTTGGACCACAAGGAACCACCCAAGGTAGTGACACAGGGGACCCACGGGGGACGCGTGCAGTGTGAGAACACAGCCGCGAATCACCTTTAACTTCTATGGGGAAAGTCGCGGTTGGAATTTTAAAAGAAAAGGACACTTAGAAGAGGACTTGGAGCAAACCCCTTTAGAACTAGGCCGTTCTAGAGTCTCTACCCACGGGAGCACCGGAGTACTCGAGCTACCTCACCCAGGGAAGCCGGGTGCACAGGTGTCTTTCGGGTTCGGGTTTCGTCGTCATTTTCAATAGCGATCTGCTGCAAAGTGCTGCTGGCGACCAAGTTGAAAGTGTCCGGGTGGATCCAAGGATGGATTGGAGATCTGAAGAACATGAAAGCAGAGGGGACAGAGTCTGGGTCACTAGCCAGTGACCAGGAAGGCGATGAGCGGATGCCCACCGATGTCGGGTGCTTCAGGTAGGTTGATGGGTGTCTTGACTCTTCAGCCACGAGGTCCAGGAGGCGTTGACGACAACCAGGAGCTGGATTCGAGCTGTACTACGACGTTTGTCGAGTGCTGCGGTATCGGCGAACGTATTGGACCCAACAAGCCTTGGCAACGGCAAGTCTCGAAGAAACAGAGAAAGGACTTTGGTGCAGACCAGCAACGTCTGAGGGACTCACCCAGCGAGGGTAAGTCAGGGCACGTCTGGAGCAACCAGGAAAGCCCAAGCAGAAGAAAATTTACCTTCGGAAGGGCCCACTAGCCAACGGACTACCGACCGCGAAGGAGCCTCAAGTGGACGCACTTGGAGCTGGCTCACAGGACACTCGTGGAGTGGGGGCCAGTGATCTTCGGTGCAGTCGGTGCTGGAGGTGGGGGCTACTCGGAGCCCAAAGCACAACTTCGAGGATGACCAGGAAGAGGATGCACTCACAAAAGTACTCGGTGTCCAGGGGTCACGGTTCCACGTTACCCATGACAGCTACGGGCCTCAGCTTCACTGGGGTCTCAGGGCAGCCTCGGGGAAGTCTCGAAATCTACCTCTGGTGTTGCAAAGACTTCAGCGTCCGGCGGGAGCTTCAGCGATGCAGACCGGACAATTGCTTCTTTGGTGCCTGACAAGCAGGGGGGTCACTCCTTGACCCCAAGGGAGATTCTTCAGTCCTCTAATCTTGTAGTAGAGCGTCGAAGGTCCAGGATTCGGCTTCAGAGTTTCGTCCAGGGTAATCTAAAGTCCTAAGTACTGGGGTCCAATACTTATACCAAGTTAGGGGGTTGGACATACTCTGGGGACCCACCTATGGGAGGGTCAGGGAAGAGGGATGGTTACACCCATTCCCTTTGTCCAGTTTCGCGCCAGAGCAGGGGCAGGTAGCCCCTGCAACCGGTTTGAACTGGGCTATGCACAGGGACACCAAATGTGCCCCCAGTGCAGGACTTCAAAGCACCAGAGAGTGCTCCCGCCCAGCCCCAATACACACTATCCTGTCTGGGGAGGTGGTTACACCTCCCTTCGACGGGAAACCTATTGTCCAGGCCTCCCCTGCTGGAGTTTCGGTCAGCAGCAGGAGGCCAGACCTGTGTCTGTGGCAGCGGCATCCATTTTGTGATGCCAGGGCTCTGTAAAGTTAATACCGGGTATACCGGTGTGTACATGTCTCTCCCTCTAGAAGGGTGGAATGCTACCCCCGCCGCCAGAACTGGCGGGGGTGTAGTATTCCAAGATGTTTGACACCAAACACGACATGTTTCCGTGCAGCCATCCCAAAGTTAGCATTTACCGCGAGGATATAATGCACTTAAGAGTATATGGTCAGGCTGCACCACAAACAGCACCAGAGGATTGACTCCGAATGCTGCAGAGGGGCTCTGCTCATGCAGGGCACCCTCTCACATAAAAACCAAGCACTCTGCCTTTAGGATTGTTAAGGCCTGCCATAGGAGTGACTTATAGGTTTATATGTGTGTGCAATTGTAGTGATATAGGTAGCCTATATCACAGTAAGGGGTGCATGCACCACCTTACCCAGGCTGCAGTAGCAGACCTTTGGTGTCATTTTGGAGGGCCTTCCAGGGGTGGCACAATACATGCTTCAGCTCCTGGTAGGCTCCTGGGGTACCTATGCCCTGGGTACATAGTATACCATATACTAGGGACTTATAAGGGCACCCCAGTATCCAATCAGAGATGCACCTAAGGTGCACGGAATCCATTTTAGAGAGGAAGCAGCTAGGCTGGAGTTCTGATTAGCAGGGCCTCAGCCAGACTAAAGTCAAAATACAGTGAAGCATCAGCAAAAAGTGGGGGTAACCATAAGAGGCAGATCCTACTCTCCTACACTGGAGCACTAGGAGTAATTACTCTCGTAGGCTCTTCTCGATATGGTGGAGAATTTGTATTCTTAGTCAACATTTCTTCCATAAATTCATCTTCTGATTCACTACATCCTGTCACTTGTGCATGTTTCTTTTTTTCTTTACATTTACTCCCTGTCTCTCCTTCTACAGTCAAAACGGGATATAATCCTTCTGATACCATTGAGCTTCTCCACTGTTTCATTTGCCCATCTCTAGTTTCTCGAAAAATGTCTAGGAAATCGTCCCCCAATAAAGTCCACTCCGGGATTTCTCTCTCTCATATGCTTCAGTCTCCCACTCTTCCAAAGCTTCATACTGAGTCAATCTAGGTCTAGGTTCTAAGTCATTCATTCGCATCCTCAAATTCTGAAGAATTCTTGCATTAAAAGTACCATACTCTGGAAATGACAACACTCCATCACCTTTGGTATATTCAATCCAATTTTCTAACCACACACACGTGTGATACCCCCTCTCCATCATCATAAATGAGGCAGGTGTCTTTGGCGGTAGAACAATAATTCCTTCCCTAGTCTTAATTGGTTTATCTTTCTTGAAGACATTTTTAATTTTCTCTACAAAGGACATTTTTCTCTTTCCTCCATACATTTTTGGTAGGGGTCGATTTACAAAATTATAATCTGCAAACCCCGAATATCCTCTCTTAGGACGAGTTCCGACTGAATGTTGTTTCCGCATAGAATTCTCCTTTCCTCTTATCCTAAGGTAGCTTTTATTTTCTTGACCAATTAGAGATCGGCACACACTGGCGGCTTAACCAATCCCAGCGCGGCACTCTGTGACGTCAGTACGACTCCTGTGACTGACCCTCCCTTCACAAGGTAATGCAAAAAACGTTATTTTCTTCTTAAAACTTCTAATTTCTTTGTTAGTAACAACGTAAAAACATTCGCTACTCTGTCTGTCGTGACTAATTAGGATAGATTTAATTCACTGCGAGTGAACAATTCCGCTCACTCTACTTTGAGTAAGACTTCCATTTACTCTTCACACACTGCGAGTAAAAACATTCCGCTTGCTCTTCATTGAGTAAGACCTTCCATTTTTACCCTTCAAATAAGCTCAGATGAACCTGCTACTTCCTCAGTATTACCCTATTTCAAGGATTCCATAACACCGAAGTTTCACCAGCGAACTCTTTGCTGTCATTCAAGCTTAGAAGAACCTGCTACTTCTTTATTGTTACCCTTTCTAGGTGATATAACGCCAAAGTTTCACAGCGAACCCCTTACTATCAATTACTCTCCCTTTTACATGAAAAAAATAGTCCCTAACTTAGCACCACAACTTCCAGTGCTATTCCAACAGACGAGTAACCTCAACGCAGTATGGTTTCCATTTTACCAATCGCTATTCCTTCCCGGGAGTTCCAGGCACCACTGTACCCGTGTTCCAGACAACATAAAACACCACATAGACAAGAACAAAATTTCTGTTAATTCAATAAAATCAATAATCAATAACCTAACACTAACTAATCAATGATAACCATCCTCTGCTTACCAGAAAACTGATCCAGCGGCGTAACCCAAAATCTCACACAATCACTCACGCAGCAGAATACACACGACGGGGCCCATCAGAAAACTCAAACATACATCATTTTATATTCACGCTTTGGATTTTTAGCCGCTGGTGGTGTGGGGGAAAATTTTGAGTATTAAATACTAACCTTATTCCCGTTCTAATACCGGATCTATCAGTTGTTAGAATAGTGTGAGGTATTTAACATAAACATATTCATAAATTTTGTCGTAAACTGCTACAATAACCACAGACATTTGAAGATTTTTCAAAACCTTTATCTAAATAAATTCTCAGTGAAAACCATCTCAGAAATGCACATTACAGACATCTTCATTCCGTGAGGAGAAAATTATGGTTAATCAAATCTCAACAAACTTTAAATTGACGTTGCATAGAAAAGAGAGGATAGAGAGAGCAGTACATAAGCGAAAATAAATGAAAAATATATTACCCAAGATGGGGTGAAAACTAAACCCTCTGGCCAAAGGGCTGGTGGGGGTCCCCTGGAAAGGAATCAGGCGACAAAGTCTTCAGAACAGGAATCAGGACAGGACAGGATAATGGACCTCTCTAAGCCCGACGAACACATCGCACCTCTCTCTGACACTCTCTTCCTCCTCGAGATTCTTCCGCGATCTTCTTCTAAGTTAATTAATTTTCTAAGTTTTCTTCAGCATTTCTCCGCACCCTCAGCTACACTGACAAAGTCCCCTCTTCTCAGCATCCGTAACGGCATCAGCAGCAGCAGCGTAGCAGCATAAGCCTCAGCACCCAACTAACTAACTAACCAGCCCAGTTACACCTTTTTGGGATTCAGGACCACCCTCTAAAGTTACCATTTGCTTCAAACTCAATCCCTAATTGGACAGGCAGAATACGTCAGGTCATCACACCATGATGGCACACCAACTTTTAAATTCAACCATTGTTTTAAACCCTGCCCCACATAACATCTTCACTTTTATTAATTCCCACCCATCTAAAAGAACATCTTTGCAACATATAAAAATATAACAATTTCTTTTCCGCTTTCTCCGTGGTTCCCAGGGTTCAGCCACTTCCATAGCCTTGGCAGACATCCCAGTCTGGTCTCATCACTCTGGGTGACCAACAGTTCGGTCATGCGCAATGCGTCTACTTTCTCCTCGAGCAGGCCCAAATGTAACTAATGTAAAATCGAGAACAAAAGGAAATTAGTTTTCACAAATAAATCACTGTGTACCACCTATCTCTACTCTATTCCCCCTAAGTTATTTTATACTTTCCCCGCGTTAGCGTTTAGTAATAGAAGATTTGCAAAAGTAGCAAGCAGATGCTTTACACGTGGCTCTACTAGAGGCCATTTTAGTACGAAGTGCTCATGCGCAGAAATTCCCTCCAATTAGTCTAGTTGCTGGTCCCGGCGCAGTCTCAGCCGGATAAAGGCGCGTGATGACGCGACCGCGCAGCGGGCGCGCGCAGCGGGCGCGCCTAAGGCAAGCCTGTCTGCGCCCGAAAGGGTCCAGGGGCCAGAACCCCTCTTCTTCCAGCGCGTTTGTCTTACGCTAGTGCCCAGCTAAAACAGATTAATAGGGCCTCAGGCACGTCCTGCGCCCACGTTTTCCTGCCGGAACAGCTGCCCGCATTATGCCCAGATTGTAGGTGTCTTTTTAATATCAGCCTCCCAGCAGCCCCCCTTGCAAAGGCCCAGTTTAAAATTCTCCTACTGAACTGCAGATCCCTGCCTAAACATACGGCGGAGATCTGGATGCTCCTTAAAGATTCTGACCCGGATGTGCTGTTTCTGACAGAAACTTGGCTTAACACCGGCTCTGAACCAGATATTGTGCAAACACTTCCACCGGGCTTCCTGATGCAGAGGGTGGACAGATCATCCGGCAAAGGTGGGGGGATCGCCATTATTCATAAGGAACGATACATCTGTCGCCTGCTTGGGAACCCCCTTCTAGATTGCGAGAATACTCACTTTACTCTAGAACTCACACCCCTGGTTTCCCTCACAGGCATTCTTATCTACCGCCCACCGGGGGCGTTAGGAGCTTTCAACAAATCATTGTTAGAAGCAGCGGTTAATCTGGCAAGCTCAGCGGCCAATTTGACTCTGCTTGGAGATTTTAACCTTCATTTTGATGACCCACAAGCCACATATGCATCTGAACTGGCCCATGATCTCGCGTCATTCCAGCTGCTACAAAAAATCCTTCTCCCCACCCATGTTAAAGGCCACCTCCTGGACCCGGTGTTCTCCAACTTAGATGATCTCAAAGGGGAAGAGCCCTTACCCCTCCCATGGACTGATCACTTCTTAGTTTCCCTTGCCTGGTCACCGAAGGTCCCCGAACCTTTAATACAACCTATATGGACTCGAGGTCGTCTTTGGTCCAAACTCCCATTGGAGAAATGGACTCAAGAACTGGAACGTACTTGCCCCATATCCGATCCATGTCCAGTTAAAGCCAATGATGACTTCGTGAGCTGGATTTCGGATACTCTGGACGTGGTCCTCCCAAAGACAAGGATAAAAAAGACCAATGGCCCCCACAACTCCCCTTGGTTTTCAGCAGAGCTGCGCACTTTAAAACAGCACTGTAAGGTCAAAGAAAGGCTCTGGAGGAAAGACTTCTCGCCCAGTAAGAAGCTGGAATATAAGGCGGCCATCAGCGCCTACAAAGCAGAGATAAAAAAAGCCCAGGCAATATTTTACGAATCTAGGATTTTGTCAGCCTCTAATTCACCTAGAGAAACTTTCAACGTCATTAAAAAACTACTTAAAGTCCCGGACCCGCGCATAGCACCAGACACCTCCGGGTTACGCTGTAATAAACTGGCAGAATATTTCTCCACTAAGGTCCAGAATATCCTCAAATTACTGCCGCATACGGCAGACACAGGTGATACCACTGATGAGCACCTGATCTCCGATCCACACCCCTTGGAACCCACATTAGAGGTTTTGCCCCCCTCTCGCCTGAAGCTTGCTGTATCCTGCTGTCCAGTGTGAGCAGTGGATCACCTAAGGACCCCGCACCAATTAACATACTGAAACAGGTGGGATCTATAATTGCCCCCAACCTGACCGACCTAATTAATGCATCTCTGTCCTCAGGAATAGTGCCTCCCGCCTGGAAAGCAGCTATGGTGAAAGCCTTGTTAAAAAAAACCAATCTGGAAATGGCAGACTTAGCTAACTACCACCCTATATCTCTCTTGCCAGGCATTGGAAAGATGACAGAGAAATATGTAAACCAACACTTGTCAGGCTTTCTTGAAACGCATAACTTGCTGCACTCTTTGTGAGAAGTTGGCCTGGTATATGCTGTCCACTAATTATAGTGGGCACCTTGTACCAGTCCAAACAACCCCTTATTGGAGATAGGTTAAAGACAACCTTATTGAAAGCTATCCTAGTGGTAGCTATGGAGAGCAGCCTTCAGGCTAAGTCTTGAAGGAATGTAAAGCAGCTTGTTTTACCAGTCTATAATCTCTTGAGTGATCAAATGAAAGAGCACCACACCAGGTATATATTCAAAATATATGTATTTATTGCTAAACACACCCCTCTAGTCTCTTTATGAGGCTAGAGTTCGAAGTACATAAGTTAGAAGTTATTTAAACACAGTAATAGCACAAATACACGTTTGGGCCCTAGGGGCGTACCAAACCATATACCAATAAAGTGGTATAAGAACCACGACTGAACTAGACACTAGGCCTAGAGCCTCTAGAAGTGCTTGGACCACAAGGAACCACCCAAGGTAGTGACACAGGGGACCCACGGGGGACGCGTGCAGTGTAAATACACAACCGCGATACGCCGTTGACTTCTATGGAGAAAGTCGCGATCAGGAAATTAAAGAAAAGGGACACTTAAAGGAGGACTTGGAGCAAACCCTTTGAGAACTAGTACTTTGAAGAGTCTCTACCCACGGGAGCACCGGAGTACTCGTGTTACCTCACCCAGGGAAGCCGGGTGCATAGGTGCCTTTCGGGGTCGGGTTTCGTCGTCGATTTGAATGGCGATCTGCTGCAAAGTGCTGCTGGCGACCAAGTGGAAAGTGTCCGGGTGGATCCAAGAGTGGATCGGAGATCTGAAGAACCTGAAAGCAGAGGGGACAGAGTCTGAGGAAGGCGATGGACAGATGCCCACCGATGTCGAGTGCTTCAGGTGCGTTGATGGTCGTCTTGACTCTTCAGCCACGAGGTCCAGGAGGCATTGTCGGCGACCAGGAGCAGGATTCGAGCTGGTACACGAAGTCTGTCGAGTGCTGAGGTGTCGGCGACCGGATTGGACCCAACAAGCCTTGGCAACGGCAAGTCTCGATGAAGATGAAGATCGTCGATGGTGCAGACCAGCAAGGTCTGGGGAACTCACCCAGCGAGGGTAAGTGAGGGCAGGCCTGGAGCAACCAGGATGCCCAAGAAGAAAAAGATTGGCCTTCGTTAAGGGCTACTAGCCAACGGGCTAGTGACCGCGAAGGAGCCTCGAGACGTCGCACGTGGATCTGGCTCACAGGACACTCGTGGAGTGGAGGCCAGTGATCTTCGGTGCAGTTGGTGCTGGAGGCTAGGGCTACTCGGAGCCCAAAGCACGACTTTGTGGGAGACCCAGAAGAGGATGCACTTGCAAATGTGCTTGGTGTCCAGGGGTCACGGTCTCACGTCACCCACGATAGCTACGGGCCTCAGCTTTGCTGGGGACTCAGGGTAGCCTTGGGGAAGTCTGAGAATCCACCTCTGGTGATGCGAAGACTTCGGCGTCCGACGGGAGCTTCAGAAATGCAGACCGGACAGATGCGTCTTTGGTGCCTGCCAAGCAGGGGAGTCACTCCTTGACCCCAAGGGAGATTCTTCTGTCCTCTAATCTTGAGTAGAGCGTCGAAGGTCCAGGATTCTGTTTCAGAGTTTCGTCCAGGGATAATCTAAAGTCCTAAGGACTGGGTTCCTATACTTATACCAAGTTTAGGGGTTGGACTACTCTGTGGCCCCACCTATGGGTGGGTCAGGGCAGAGGGGTGGCTACATCCCTTTCTCTTTGTCCAGTTCGCGCTAAAGCAGGGGCTGCAAGCCCCTGATCCGGTTTGAACTGGGGTATGCACAGGGACACCAAGTGTGCCCCCAGTGCAGGACTTCAAAGCACCCGAAAGTGCTCCCGCCCAGCCCCAATACACATTATCCTGTCTGGGGAGGTGGTCACACCTCCCTGGGACAGGAAACCTATTGTCCAGGCCTCCCCTGCCGGAGTTTCGTCCAGCAGCAGGAGGCCAGACTCGTGTCTGTGGCAGCAGCATCCATTTTGTGATGCCAGGGCTTTGGAAAGAAGTTACCGGGCTAGCCAGAGTTAACATGTCTTTCCCTCTAGAAGGGTGGAATGCTACCCCCGCTGCCAGAATTGGCGGGGGGTAGTATTCCAAGATGTTTGACACCAAACACGACATGTTTAGGTGCAGCCATTCCAAAGTTAGCATTTAACGCGAGGTTATAATGCGCTTAAGAGTATATGGTCAGGCTGCACTACAAACAGCATCAGAGAAGGGTCTCCGAACGCTGCAGAGGGGCCCTGCTCATGCAGGGGCACCCTCTCACATAGGAACCATGCACTCTGCCTTTAGGATTGATAAGGCCTGCCTTAGGAGTGACTTATAGGTTTATATGTGTGTATGTATTTAGTGATATAGGTAGCCTATATCACAGTAAGGGGTGCATGCACCACCTTACCCAGGCTGCAGTAGCAGACCTGTGGTGTCAGTTTGGATGGCCTTCCAGGGGTGGCATAATACATGCTGCAGCCCCTGGTAGGCCTCTGAGGTACCTATGCCCTGGGTACATAGTATACCATATACTAGGGACTTATAAGGGCACTCCAGATTCCAATCAGTGATGTGCCTAAGGCACATGGAAACCATTTTAGAGAGGAAGCAGCTAGGCTGGGGTTCTGATTAGCAGGGCCCCAGCCAGACTAATGTCGAAAAACAGTGAAGCATCAGCAAAAGTGGGGGTACCCATGTGAAGCAGATCCTACTCTCCTACACAACCCCCCCAAACGTAGGGACATTAAACTAACCTTGCCCAGTTAAGTCTTCATGTTCTAAGTGGAAGTACCTAGAGAGTCCATCTGCATTGGCATGGTTACTCCCAGGTCTATGTTCCACTGTAAAGTCCATCCCCTGTAGGGAAATGGACCACCTAAGCAGTTTGGGGTTTTCACCCTTCATTTGTTTTAGCCATAAGAGGGGCTTATGGTCTGTCTGAACCAGGAAGTGTGTACCAAACAAGTATGGCCTCAACTTCTTCAGAGCCCAGACCACAGCAAAGGCCTCCCTCTCTATGGCTGACCAACGTTTCTCTCTAGGGGTCAGCCTTCTGCTAATGAAAGCTACTGGCTGATCCTGACCTTCTTCATTCAATTGTGACAGTACAGCCCCTACCCCCAATTCAGATGCATCAGTTTGAACAATGAACTTCTTGGAGTAATCAGGACTCTGTAGAATGGGAGCAGTGCACATGGCCTGCTTCAGGTCATCAAATGCCTTTTGACAGCTAACTGTCCACTGAACCTTTTTGGGCATTTTCTTAGAAGTTAAGTCATTCAGGGGTGTCACTATTGATCCATACCCCTTGACAAATCTCCTATAGTACCCAGTCAGGCCTAAGAAGGCTCTCACCTGAGTCTGGGTAGTGGGAGCAGTCCAGTCCATGATAGTCTGGATCTTGCTCTGCAAAGGTTGAACCTGGCCTCCACCCACAAGGTGGCCCAGGTACACAACCTGACTCTGCCCTATCTGGCACTTAGTGGCCTTGATAGTCAGGCCTGCCTTTGCAGGGCCTGTAAAACATTCCTGAGGTGGACCAGGTGATCCTCCCAGGTGGAGCTAAAGACAGCAATATCATCTAGATATGCTGCACTATAGGCTTCCAGACCTGTGAGAACTGTATTCACCAACCTCTGGAAAGTGGCAGGTGCATTCTTCAGACCAAAGGGCATTACCACAAATTGATAATGCCCACTAGGGGTTGAGAATGCTGTTTTGGGCTTTGCAGTATCAGCTAGTCTGATCTGCCAGTAGCCAGCTGTCAAGTCAAATGTGCTGAGATATTTGGCTGAGGCCAAAGTATCTATGAGCTCATCTGCCCTTGGTATTGGATGGGCATCAGTCCTAGTGACTGCATTGAGACCCCTGTAGTCCACACAAAACCTCATCTCTCTTTTTCCACCACTGGTGTGAGGTTTTGGCACAAGGACCACTGGACTAGCCCAAGGGCTATCTGAGGGTTCAATAACTCCCAACTCCAACATTTTCTGGACTTCAGTCCTGATACAGTCCCTGACATGGTCAGGTTGCCTATAAATCTTATTTTTAATAGGCAGACTGTCCCCAGTGTCCACTTCATGAGTGCACCAGGTGGTCTGACTGGGTGTCAGTGAAAACATGTGTCTAAACTGATTGAGAACCTGTCTACAATCAGTTTGTTGCTGGGTAGTGAGGCTGCCTGCCAAGGCTACACCATCTACTGACCCATCGTCAGGGTTCTGTGAGAGCAGGTCAGGGAGTGGGTCACTCTCTTCCTCCTGCCCTTCATCAGTAGCCATGAGCAAGCCCATGTCTGCCCTGTCCACATATGGTTTTAACCTGTTGACATGGAGAACCCTGTGGGGACTCCTGGGTGTTCCTAGGTCTACTAAGTAGGTAACCTCACCCTTCTGCTCAACAATAGTGTGGGGTCCACTCCATTTGTCTTGGAGAGCTGCTGGGGCCACTGGCTCCAACACCCACACCTTCTGTCCTGGCTGGTAAACAGTCAGAACAGCTCTTTGGTCATGCCAGGCCTTTTGAAGTTCCTGGCTAGCCTCAAGGTTTTTGGTTGCCTTTTTCATATACTCAGCCATCCGGGAGCGGAGACCAAGTACATAGTCCACTATGTCTTGCTTTGGGGGCTTGAGAGGTAACTCCCATCCTTCCTTCACCAAGCACAGTGGACCCCTCACAGGGTGGCCAAACAGAAGTTCAAAAGGGCTGTAACCAACCCCCTTCTGAGGCACCTCCCTATATGCAAATAAAAGGCAGGGCAAGAGTATGTCCCATCTTCGCCTAAGCTTTTCTGGGAGCCCTTTAATCATGCCCTTCAAGGTTTTGTTGAATCTCTCAACTAAACCATTGCATTGTGGGTGATAGGGTGTGGTGAACTTATAAGTCACTCCACACTCCTTCCACATTGCTTTTAAGTACCCAGACATGAAGTTAGCACCCCTGTCTGATACTACCTCCTTAGGAAAGCCCACTCTTGAGAAAATTCCCAGGAGGGCCCTTGCCACCACAGGTGCTGTAGTGGTCCTGAGGGGAATAGCTTCTGGGTACCTGGTGGCATGATCCACTACCACCAGGATAAACCTGTGCCCAGATGCTGTTTGGGGATCCATGGGACCAACAATGTCAATCCCTACCCTTTCAAAGGGCACCCCCACCACAGGTAGTGGTATCAGGGGGCCTTTGTAGTGCCACCTGCCTTGCCACTGGCCTGGCAGGTTACACAGGAGCGACAAAACTCCTTGGTGTCTTCAGACATGTGGGGCCAGTGAAAGTGAGGGACAATTCTGTCCCAAGTCTTGTTCTGGCCCAGGTGACCTGCCAAGGGAATATCATGGGCTAGGGTCAATAGGAAGCCCCTGAACTTCAGAGGTATAACCAACCTCCTGGTAGCACCAGGCTTGGGGTCTCTACTCTCTGAGTACAGGAGTCCATCATCCCAATACACTGTATGGGGACCACTAGCTTTCCCAGCAGCCTCAGCAGCAGCTTGCTGTCTGAGGGGTTCAAGGGAGGGGCAGCTCTGCTGCTCCTGGCTCAGATCTGCCCTAGAAGGTCCCCCTGTCCCCAAGAACTCAACCTGGTCAGGTTCAAGTTCCTCTGGGACAGTTCCTTCTTCAGGACTGAGATCATCCCCCTCAAGGGACTGATCTTCCTCCTGAGCCAAGGGGAAGGCACTGCCTTAACCCTACTACTCCTCCTCTTGGAAGGCACTTGGTCCATTCTTCCAGAATCCAAGGCCTGTTCAGTGCTAGACATTTTGGCTTGTGACCTGGTCACAGCAAACACATCTGCAGGGATCCCCAGCATTTCTGCATGGGTCCTGAGCTCCACTTCTGCCCAAGCAGAAGTCTCTAAGTCATTGCCAAGCAAGCATTCGACTTGTAGGTTTGCACTGACCACAACCTTCTTAAGGCCAGTTACCCCTCCCCAAGAGAAGTTAACAACTGCCAGAGTATGGTCTGTTCTGACGTTGCTAGCATTGGTCACTTGGTACATCTCACCAAGTATAACTTGCCCAGGATGCACAAGGTCTTGTGTCACCATTGTGACACTTGCCCCTGTGTCCCTAAATGCCAAAGCCTCTCGTCCATTGATTAAAGGCTGTTGTCTGTACTTGCCCAGATTACTGGGACTCACAGAGGAGGTCACATCCATGCCTCCATCACAGACTAACACAGCCTGAGTCAGTTCTCTGACTAGGTCAGAGCCCAACTCAGTACCCAGGGTGAACCCTACTAAACCCTTGGCTGTAGCACTCCCACCAACTGTAACTGTACTAGGGGGAACAGGTGCCTTAGGGGCATTGGTGGGTGCTGGACTTGAGTCTTTGGACTTGGTGCAATCACTGGTCCAGTGGGTCTTTTGCTTACAGACCTTGCACCATGGTTTTCTTTGGCCTTTCCCTTTTGTAGACTGTGAATCCCCACCTGAAGAAGATTTTTGGGGGCCTGATGAAGACTTTTGATCTTTACCCTTCTCCCCACCCTTTTCAGAGTTCTTAGAATCTTGCTTCTTGGTGTCCCCACCTTGGTTCTGTACCTTCTGCTTCACCCTGGTTCTGACCCATTTGTCTGCCTTCTTTCCCAATTCTTGGGGAGAGGTCAGATCAGAGTCTACCAGGTATTGATGCAACAGCTGATTTTGACAGTTATTAAGAATCTGCTCCCTCATTATCAGATTGTACAATCCTGAGAAGTCACACACCTTACTGCCCATCAACCAGCCTTCCAGAGCCTTGGCAGAACAATCCACATAGTCTACCCAGTCTTGAGTCTGTGCTTTTTGGGTATCTCTGAACTTCAACCTGTACTGTTCAGTGGTTAGGCCAAACCCATCAATAAGAGCACTCTTCAAGACCTTGTAATTATCAGCATCCTCCTCTCTAACAGTGAGGAGCTTATCTCTACCTTTGTCTGCAAAGGAGAGCCACAAGATTGCTGCCCACTGCTCCTGAGGGACCTTCTGTACTTTACAGGCCCTCTCTAGAGCAGTTATCCACTTGTGGATGTCATCCCCATTCTGATAGGGAGGGACAATCTTGCTCAGGTTCCTATGGTCATAGGACCTTTCCCTATCTCTAGGGACATGGCTGCCACCATGGGACTCTAGTCCCAACTTTCTTTTCTCTCTAAAGAGATCTAGGGACTCCCTGTCTAAGGCTACTTGCTTCCTTCTGAGTTCAAGCTGAGCTTCCTCATATTGAATCAGCCTTGTTCTCCTCTCATGAGAGGATTCCCTCCTATGAGATGAGACAGAGCTCCCTATTGAGGTGCCAGAGTGGTTAGACTCCTGAGAAGGAGATCTAGACTTTCTGGGCACACTCTTAATCCTTCCTGAGGGGACAAAGAGGGCATCATCCTGATCATCCTCTTCATCTTCCTCAGGAGGGATTGGGTTATCCAGGTCAGGGTCATTGTCACCCTCCTGGCCAGTTTCAGAGGGGGGCTGGGGGTATTTCTACCCCTGGCCCCATCCTCCTCTTCTGCCCCACCCTCTGCTCCTACCCCTTCAGTCCCCAAGGGCTTACTAAGGTCATAAGCTACCAACAACTCCTTAAGGTGTTGGGTGGTGGGACTTTGGCCTGTCCTTATTTTTCTCAAGTTACATAATGCTCTCAATTCCAAGAATGGGAGTGTATCATACTTGGAGGGTGGAAGCTCAGTGGCTTCCTGCAAGGATTCTTTAGATCCTACCCTTAAAGACATTACTAGTGTGGTGTGGTGTATGCACTACCTACTCTAGTGTGGCCTACTAAACTCTCTTGAGTTGTAGAAAGGGTGTGCTATCCCTTAACACACAACTCTAAGTTCAGTAGAACTTACTGTATTCTAAGCTTAAATTATATGTACCTTAGGTACCTTTAGTGGTTTTCAGTTGATCAATTCAATTGAGATTATCTGGTAAAACAATAGCAAGCTGGAATCCCACACGCTGCACACCAATGTGAGAAGTTGGCCTGGTATATGCTGTCCACTAATTATAGTTGGGCACCTTGCACCAGTCCAAACAACCCCTTATTGGAGATAGGTTAAAGACAACCTTATTGAAAGCTATCCTAGTGGTAGCTATGGAGAGCAGCCTTCAGGCTAAGTCTTGAAGGAATGTAAAGCAGCTTGTTTTACCAGTCTATAATCTCTTGAGTGATCAAATGAAAGAGCACCACACCAGGTATATATTCAAAATATATGTATTTATTGCTAAACACACCCCTCTAGTCTCTTTATGAGGCTAGAGTTCGAAGTACATAAGTTAGAAGTTATTTAAACACAGTAATAGCACAAATACACGTTTGGGCCCTAGGGGCGTACCAAACCATATACCAATAAAGTGGTATAAGAACCACGACTGAACTAGACACTAGGCCTAGAGCCTCTAGAAGTGCTTGGACCACAAGGAACCACCCAAGGTAGTGACACAGGGGACCCACGGGGGACGCGTGCAGTGTAAATACACAACCGCGATACGCCGTTGACTTCTATGGAGAAAGTCGCGATCAGGAAATTAAAGAAAAGGGACACTTAAAGGAGGACTTGGAGCAAACCCTTTGAGAACTAGTACTTTGAAGAGTCTCTACCCACGGGAGCACCGGAGTACTCGTGTTACCTCACCCAGGGAAGCCGGGTGCATAGGTGCCTTTCGGGGTCGGGTTTCGTCGTCGATTTGAATGGCGATCTGCTGCAAAGTGCTGCTGGCGACCAAGTGGAAAGTGTCCGGGTGGATCCAAGAGTGGATCGGAGATCTGAAGAACCTGAAAGCAGAGGGGACAGAGTCTGGGTCACTAGCCAGTGACCAGGAAGGCGATGGACAGATGCCCACCGATGTCGAGTGCTTCAGGTGCGTTGACGGTCATCTTGACTCTTCAGCCACGAGGTCCAGGAGGCGTTGTCGGCGACCAGGAGCAGGATTCGGGCTGGTACACGATGTCTGTCGAGTGCTGAGGTGTCGGCGACCGGATTGGACCCAACAAGCCTTGGCAACGGCAAGTCTCGATGAAGATGAAGATCGTCGATGGTGCAGACCAGCAAGGTCTGGGGAACTCACCCAGCGAGGGTAAGTGAGGGCAGGCCTGGAGCAACCAGGATGCCCAAGAAGAAAAAGATTGGCCTCCGTGAAGGGCTACTAGCCAACGGGCTAGCGACCGCGAAGGAGCCTCGAGACGTCGCACGTGGATCTGGCTCACAGGACACTCGTGGAGTGGAGGCCAGTGATCTTCGGTGCAGTTGGTGCTGGAGGCTAGGGCTACTCGGAGCCCAAAGCACGACTTCGTGGGAGACCCAGAAGAGGATGCACTTGCAAATGTGCTCGGTGTCCAGGGGTCACGGTCTCACGTCACCCACGATAGCTACGGGCCTCAGCTTTGCTGGGGACTCAGGGTAGCCTCGGGGAAGTCTGAGAATCCACCTCTGGTGATGCGAAGACTTCGGCGTCCGACGGGAGCTTCAGAAATGCAGACCGGACAGATGCGTCTTTGGTGCCTGCCAAGCAGGGGAGTCACTCCTTGACCCCAAGGGAGATTCTTCTGTCCTCTAATCTTGAGTAGAGCGTCGAAGGTCCAGGATTCTGTTTCAGAGTTTCGTCCAGGGATAATCTAAAGTCCTAAGGACTGGGTTCCTATACTTATACCAAGTTTAGGGGTTGGACTACTCTGTGGCCCCACCTATGGGTGGGTCAGGGCAGAGGGGTGGCTACACCCCTTTCCCTTTGTCCAGTTCGCGCCAAAGCAGGGGCTGCAAGCCCCTGATCCGGTTTGAACTGGGGTATGCACAGGGACACCAAGTGTGCCCCCAGTGCAGGACTTCAAAGCACCCGAAAGTGCTCCCGCCCAGCCCCAATACACATTATCCTGTCTGGGGAGGTGGTCACACCTCCCTGGGACAGGAAACCTATTGTCCAGGCCTCCCCTGCCGGAGTTTCGTCCAGCAGCAGGAGGCCAGACTCGTGTCTGTGGCAGCAGCATCCATTTTGTGATGCCAGGGCTTTTGAAAGAAGTTACCGGGCTAGCCAGAGTTAACATGTCTTTCCCTCTAGAAGGGTGGAATGCTACCCCCGCCGCCAGAATTGGTGGGGGTAGTATTCCAAGATGTTTGACACCAAACACGACATGTTTAGGTGCAGCCATTCCAAAGTTAGCATTTAACGCGAGGTTATAATGCGCTTAAGAGTATATGGTCAGGCTGCACTACAAACAGCATCAGAGAAGGGTCTCCGAACGCTGCAGAGGGGCCCTGCTCATGCAGGGGCACCCTCTCACATAGGAACCATGCACTCTGCCTTTAGGATTGATAAGGCCTGCCTTAGGAGTGACTTATAGGTTTATATGTGTGTATGTATTTAGTGATATAGGTAACCTATATCACAGTAAGGGGTGCATGCACCACCTTACCCAGGCTGCAGTAGCAGACCTGTGGTGTCAGTTTGGATGGCCTTCCAGGGGTGGCATAATACATGCTGCAGCCCCTGGTAGGCCTCTGAGGTACCTATGCCCTGGGTACATAGTATACCATATACTAGGGACTTATAAGGGCACTCCAGATTCCAATCAGTGATGTGCCTAAGGCACATGGAAACCATTTTAGAGAGGAAGCAGCTAGGCTGGGGTTCTGATTAGCAGGGCCCCAGCCAGACTAATGTCGAAAAACAGTGAAGCATCAGCAAAAAGTGGGGGTACCCATGTGAAGCAGATCCTACTCTCCTACACTCTTTGCAAACAGGCTTCTGTCCGCGCCAGAGCACTGAGACGGCCCTGTTAGCGGTTGTGGAGGAAAGCAGAAAAATCCTAGATTCAGGAGGATCTTCGGCCATTATATTCCTCGACCTGAGCGCAGCATTTGATACGGTGAACCACAGGATCTTGGTTCACCGGTTCAGGAATCTAGGAGTAACTGGCTTGGCACTGAAGTGGTTGGGTTCTTTCCTGGATGAAAGATCTTTTCAGGTATTCGAGGAGAATACGACATCTAAACCCACCCCCCTACAGAACGGGGTACCTCAGGGCTCTACGCTCAGTCCGACCCTTTTTAATGTATATATGGCTCCATTGGCATCCATTATTGCCCCATCCGGAATTCGTATGGTAACCTACGCCGACGATACCCAATTGGTGGTTGCACTTAACCAAATGGACCAAGAAACCAACACCCTCCGTTCCTGTCTAGAAGACATTTCAAACTGGATGGACACATCCCAGCTTAAGCTCAACGGTGGGAAGACCGTGCTCATGATCTTAGGCAACCCCCTCTGCTTCAAATCCAGTTCCATGTGGCCAGCGTGTATGGGGCCACCACCGACCCCCAAGCCAGAAATCAAGAGCCTGGGTATCTGGCTGGACCAGGACCTGAGCTTTAGAGCACAAGCGAGGAAGACGGTAGCCATCTGTTATGGCCTACTCAGAATGGCCCGTAAAGTGCTACCTCTGCTCCCCTTCCAAGCAAAAAAAGTATTGGTGCAATCACTTATACTCTCCAGGCTAGATTATGGCAATGCGCTGTACCTGGGCTCCCCCACTACTGTAGTTTCTAAACTACAGTCTGTGCAGAATAGTGCTGTCAGACTCTTAACCGGAACCAACAACCGACAATCGGCTAAACCAGCACTCGCTTCCCTTCATTGGCTCCCCATCCAGGAACGCATTAGATTTAAGACACTCTGCCTAGCACATCAACTCAGCCATGATCCGCCCCTACAAAGCTAAGCACAATCTTCGATCCGACAATCTCTACCTAGCCGAAGTGCCAAAGATTAGGAAGGCTAGGAGTGGTGGACGGCTTTTCTCCTATAATGCCTCTAAGCTTTGGAACTCGCTTCCACTCCAGCTCCGCCTAGTCCAAAACCACGGGTCCTTCCGCAAACAACTTAAGACCCTCTTGTTCCCTCAGCCCGCATAGTTCCTCTGTCTTCTGCAGTATTCAGTACCAGCACTGGGATGCTCCTGGGTAGCCATGCGCTCTACAAATGTGTCTTTCATTTCATTTCATTTCAAGCGCGCAAAGCATTAATGTCACATGATAGTGACAAACGCATGCGTAGTAAAGTCCCCATTTGCGGTAGCCATTTTTAATTTCCGAAAACATGTTAGCGATTAATAGACGAATAGGCAAGCTTCTCTATCTTTCAGTGTTGGTGTTCTGCGCTTAATAAATGACAAATACGAAGTTAGTAAATTTAGTTTAGCTTACGTAATCGAGCGGATGAACTTCACGATAGTCTCCGAAAATACGAAACATCGCTCCATCACCAGTATTCGCGTGCTGTACCTTCCACTCCATATATCTCTATTGGTGGTAGGTATTTAACACCTAACACCCAACATATATCATTTTTTAAGTCACTTAATTGATGCGCATAAACAAAATAACATATTGTCTGCCTTATGATTGAATCCCATTGTAGTGTAGCTCCTATTTCCCTAATAGGCTCTGCGCATTGGAATAATATATCCTATAGGTTTGACATAGGACTGAGGTCAGTATGTCCCTATCGAGTATATTAAACTTAATTACTTGTGCCAGCTAGCTCAGAGGCCACTAGAAACTTCTTGACGACAAGAAGGGAGTAGTTTCTGGCAGCCACAAAACATGACCACTATGTTTCCCTTTAGAATCAGAACGTGTCCCAGAGTCGTGGAAACAATAGATAACTATTTCACTCAGCTCAATCGTGCATGCTTAGTTTTCCTCAAAGTTACACAGAAAGCAATAGACAGGCGTTTCAATAAAAGATTTATTGAACAGTCTTGTTTCTGGTGTAAGTAAAATGTGCTGTTACGATCACAAGACAGTATGCGAGATAAATAATGTACAGGGTGAGCAGTAGAAATAAATAATACTGCGATAGCATTATCTTTTAGTACATATGCATTTACATAAATAACACAGACTAAAAATGCGAGTACTCATACGATGCGTTTCTAAGCGAGTTCTACCCCAATGTACCTAACCTAACCTAGGTGTAGGGAGAGGTATGAAGTAGGTGAAGTATTCCTTACTATGGTATACTAAGAGTATGTTAAGCCTAGTATGCCTAGTATGCCAAGAGTCCCTCTAGGTTCTTGTCAGCTCCATACCTGAAGAATGAGAGAGGTAGGAATCTCTTTGCCAGACTCGAACTCCAACACCCCGCAAGGGAAGTCAGATCACTGGAAGCTGGACTCTCTGCGTGCAGGGATGACAGCGTCTTCTCAGTGCGTCAGGCCGGGAAACAGGCTCCTCTGAAGTCGAGGTCTCCTCTAGTTTACAATGGCTAGGGAAGGTATATTTATACCTGAGAGTACCTAAGAATGTTAGTATTGACGTGAGTCGGACAGCGAAAGACGTCATGAATGAATCCCTAAGGAATAATGGTTCATGCATAATATATGAGTCCTTGAAGAAATCAATAGTCCTGGGCTAGGGAAACTCCCGCAGCCTAAGGGTCTGTTCTTCACGAACTCATTGTGACGTTAGGGTGGACGGATGTCAGAGACCATGCCTGTATTTGGAGTGCACGGTTTAATGCCTAAATAAGGGCTGGGATTTTATGCCTATATAAGGGCAGGGCGAATTGTGCCTATATGAGGACATGATACTGGAAAGCCCGTTATGGACACCCTAAGAGGAATACAACACCCACTCCACTTTCGTGTATACGATAATACTAAAATGCTAAACATTTAAAATGCTAAACATAAAATGGAGTACCGCATATTTAAAAAATATTTCTTAAAAATATTAAAAAACATAATAAAAAATGCAAAAGGTACTGTACATTTGAAGCAAATGCTTTTCATTACACGCATAAAGTTTGAAAATAAATGCAATTGGAATGAAATAAGCAGTAATATTTACATGTGACAGAAAATGATCGATAAGTTGTTCAAAAATCAAAGTCATTTCATGTCATGAAAATTAATGAACTGTTTTAGACACACAAGATGACTAAGTGTCTGTGGAAGTACCGCCAAGTCTGTACTATAAGGCTAGTTCTACTTTAAGCAGATTGAAGTGCCATTTTCGTTCGAAAAATGGGAAAAAGTTCAATTTTGGTAGAGTTCCAAGTTTTTGTAGAATGAAGGCCAAATTGTTACTGCATCTCTGGAACACTGTATGCTGAATCAGAGTCAGTTTACGGGTCTGGTGTAAACATGAGATCATCTATTTCTATAGACAAAACATCATCCACTGTAGTTGGTGTCAGTTGGAACACCTCGTGAAGCAGATTAATCGCACAGAGATGTGAAGCATCGCTGTCAGCATTGGTCGCCGCAGCAATGTTCGCGTCCGTTGTTACCTGTGTGCCTGTAGATCTTTCTCGTACCTCAGCAGCAGCCGGAAGCGTCTGTGAGATCTCAATGAATGCAGACATCAGGATTGGCAGCCTCTGGGGACAACACAGAGCATGGGCCGTTATCTGGTCCAGCAGAGTATCGATATCCGTTGGCGTATCCGATGGATATGTTAGACAGGTGTCCAACACGCATTCTACACCGCATAGCAGGCATCGTAGAACAGGTAAGATGCAATCTTGCCAGATTGGTCTGAATGACAGGAACCATGTGGTATTAAGGTCCCGTAGACGAGTCATGCCCAATAGCTGTACTATTTGCTCACGGCACTTTCGTTCAAGGAGAGCTTTCTCCATTTCGCTCGGAGAGATGTCGGCGGATAGGCTGGCCAAAGCGCAATAGCAGGAAGAGAAATAGAATTCCGGCAACAAGTGCTAGAATTAATGGTATGCCACCAAACACCGAATGTGCAAAGTTTGGGATGATTCCGAGTATTGCCTGGAAAGGTGCTAACAGACCGGAGCAGATGCTCTTAAATACATGTACAATTCCGGTTGTATCAGACATATTGAAGATACGTCCTATCATTTCTACGAAATGTATAGGGCAGTTTGTACGTATTAAAGTCTGTATCTCAGCCGAAGTCCTTGCAACTTGTAGATCATAGGTTTCTTTGGCCGAGGTCAAAGGCACTGTTTGCTGTAAAAGCATGGCTTTCATTCTGCTCAAAGTATCAAATCTTATAAAAGAGACGTTCAGCGAAGGCCATAGAGGCGACTCCCTGACTGTGTCTATTGGGGCAAACAATACTTGCATACAGCAAGTGACCCTGGAGTTGACCGTTACTAGATATGGGATGCCTGGCAGCATGCCGTAGCAACTCTGATCATTCAACATGAGGTAACTCCCATTAGAAAGTTGTCCAAACGTTGGATTAATCACAGCAGCTGGTGTACCCTGCTGATGGCAAGACAAATTTGCCACAGAACCATTACAAGCCCCGTGTAAGGAAATGTCCTGACATATAAGCGAACCGCTTAGTGAACGTTTACAGTTTGTACCGCTCAAAAACACTTCACGATCCCCACTCCAACATCTATATGTGTACGGTAAATCCCAAGATGTCTTAATGTATTCCTTACCCAACCTTTCATATTTGCCTGCTTGCATTTGTCTGAGGCAATACTGAAACTGAAAAGTAGTCACAGGTAGTGTGATTTTGCCATTAATAAGCCATTCTGTAGCTGGTTTTTCTGCCACTGTGAATGGTAATTTATCCAGTTTTTCAATGCTCAGCACTGTATACCTTGCTCCTCTTTGTGCCAATTCGATCAGTTTATCAGTGAGATTGTATTCTGCAAACAGAGCCGTTGTGTTGATAAAACGCCAAGGCACATAGCCCGCTCGCAAAGATTGCAGCGTCCAGCTTAATAACACAAGAGAACGTAATTGAGACTGGCCTTGTTGTTACATCGCCAAATCTTGTTCTAGTATGTCGATAGCAGAGGATACAATGCCGTCCAGTGAATATATTCTGGAGGACAAAGTTGTTAACCCATTGTCGACCACAGAGAGTGTTTTCTCTAAATTAATACGATCAAGTTCACGTATTCGTTCTGCAGCCTCCATCTGTGATACTTTCCATGCTTCACTATAGGCAGCATAAATGCCGGCATATATGAAACGTTTTTGACGCGGTTTTCTTGGTCCAAGCAAGAATTCCCTAAGGTCTGCGTCTTTTTTAAGTAAGGTTAAGTGTTGTTTCACATCCTGTAGTGTAGATTTATGCAGCCAATCGAGGCATAATTTTCCTACACTGTATGTTGTTACTACCCCCGGATGTTGTCTTTGGACATATCTTGGGTCTGGCCTATGAATAGTAAAGCCCTGAGTTCTATTCAGGAATCTTTCCTGACAGTTATTCGTGTCTGTGGGCCAGATCAACCATTTTTTCCAATCAGGATTAGATCTGTTGAGTTGTAGTATATTGTCAACTGTCACCACTGCCTGTGTATCGTTATCACTTGCAGGTGCTGGTACAGAAGGTGTGTTCATCTCTTTGATCTTGGCTAATCCAAGACAAGATGTTTGCTGGATGGTTTCATTCAAAAACATTATTTGTTCAGGGATGATACAGGCTCTAAATAAAGCTTCTATCCCCTGCACTTGCCAATCTTTAGTACCCCACACAGTTTTTGTGTCTATTGTGTCCTTCCAAAAGTCGAAACCCTGTCTAGACAGTTGGGCATTAAATAATGCAGAATAAATCTGTTTTGTATTTGTTAACATAATTTTCAGTCCTGTCTTGTTTACATTTTTATAGTAAAACATTTCTGGATCAGATGTATTGTAACCTGAAAAATATGGAAATTGACTAGCAAATGTTTTTGAACTACCTTTAGGTGGTGTAGGACAATGTTCCCATTGGTTAAACATAAACACATTTCTTGGATATGCAGTTTTATGCAAATAATGATGACCATAGTGGTTATAACAATACAGTTGTTCATAGTCTGATGAACCCTCTAAATATTCATTTTTAGAAAATGCAGCAGATTTTTCTAGGTCAAACATTGTCATTAACAGTCTCAAAGTCCCAATCATCAGAATAGGTACTGGACGAGATTAGATCACTTAGTGAAATTTTAAACAAATGTGAAATTTTCAATTGTTCCGTCGGACCGAATATATCAAAATCTGTTTTGTCCCACACTATACCATCGTGTATAGGAACAGCTGTGATGTTCACTGATGACAAGTCTCTTGCTTCACGATGAGAAGATTTATGAGGTTTCAAAAGTACGTTCACGCCTTTTCCTTCAGTGTTCACATGGATGTATCTGCCACTTATAAGCACGCTCACAGTTGTAACCAAAGCTAGCCAGAGCAGGAAAACTAAAAGTCCAGATATAATCCAGAGTTCAATCCATGGAGAAACCAAATAAGTCTGTTTCAGAAAGTGAAGAAAGTCTTGTACTTGCTGCTTGAATTTAAATGATGCTGGCCTCGTTTCAGGTTCACTCGGATCTTCTGAGAACGTATCAAAGTTAATGAAATAGCCAGAAGCAGTTCTATCAATTGTGGGAATTGCATCAGGATTTGTAGAAATCTCTGGAACCAGTCGATCACTTGCTACGTTGGTGTAGACAGGTGTATTTGGACGAACTGTTACTTGGTGATCAAGAGGGATGAGTTCCATAGCTTGGTTGCTTAGTCCTCCATCTGTTACAGCTGAATTCTCGATTGTTATCAGTCTTTCAGTCTGAACCTCTTGGATAGTAGCAAGAGGAGTGCGTCTGCTACTAGGTCGTAGTCCACGAGGCCTACTATTTAGTATTGGCCACATACTGTGGTTTGATGAGGTCGATGGACACAAATCTTTTCACCTTTCTTCCAGCAAGGGGCGGCAGAAGTACTGTTCTTGTTCCTTGAACTGCTAGGACAGGTACTGGTTGTCTGTAAGAAGGTCCAAATTCCTTCTTGTCCGCAATTCTTTCTCTGACTAGATCCCCAACTTTTGGAATCCTGACAGGCCTTGCTGGGACCGCCGATTTTTCCCCAGTGGTGGTTGGCTGTAGGAATACGTTGCTTTGTTTCGATCTTAACTCATTGAGTTCCTGTAAAACAGCCAAACGATCTTTGATATCAAAAGGTTTATTTTCCACCACTGTGCCTACGTGTTCAAGGTCCGGTACCCACATTCTTGTCCCAAATAGGACTTCATATGGAGTGACCCCCCCAGAGAACTTCTTGGCAGATTATTCAATGAGCGTTGGACCCCACTAAGGTGTTTGACCCACCCATCACCCGAACCTAATACCCTAGCTGTTATAGACTGCTTTATGTCTCGGTTTTTCCTTTTCACAACCGAATTTCCCTCAGGATGGAATGGAGAGGAGTACCGCAATGCAACGCCCAGACTGGCCATGGCTTCTTTGTAAGCCCGAGAGCTAAACGCAGGGCCCTGATCAGAATGTAGCGTGCCTATTGCGTATATGCCGATAAAGACTCGCAAATCTTTTATAACAGTTCGAGCGTCAGCTGAGCGCTGAGGCCATAACCATAGGAACCTAGAGCATGAATCCACTGCAACCATGATATATTTATAGTTACCGTCCCTGTGCAAGGGACTGCAGTGGTCCAGGTAAACACAAGCTAATGGTTTGTCTGAAATTAACAGGGGTGTCTGCGCAGGACGTTTCACTGTTGAGACTTTCATCTGTTGGCAAATATCACATTCTAAAACATAGTTTTTAGTTTGTTTCTGAATGCCAGGCCACCAATATCTTTGCTTGAGTAAAGATACTGTTGTTGAAACACCTGCATGGGCAGAAGCTATCCCTTCATGCGCTGCTATGATTAGTCCTAATCTGTGTTCCTTGTTTGGAATTACCCTATCCCCCACTCCAGGGATTCGAGCAAAAGGAACGTTGTTCGCATCAATTACATAAGAGTACTTGAGTGGAAACTTTTTTGGTAACGCTGCACTGCTGCCTTTGCTTGAAGCATTGACAGCTAACATTATCTCACCGTCTATTTTTGTTTTTGAACGAGTGATCGCAGCTACGGAAGCCGTCTGCACAGCCCCCTTTGCGGCTTCATCAGCCAATGACTTCCCTGCAACGTGAACGCCATCACGTTGATGACTCAGTGTATGGATCACGTGAGCCTTTGGTAGTTCGTCTTTCAACTGAACTACTTGTTCCCAAAGCATTTTGTGCTTTATTGTGCCACCTTTCGCATCTTTGAAACCATTTTCAAGCCAGTTTTGTATATAGTCATTATACGACTGAACACAGTAAAAGGAATCGCACACTATTAGTGTGGGGAATTCTCGATCTGTACTTTCAAGTGCCAGTTTGAATGCTTGTAGTTCAGCTCGCTGAGCTGTACAATCTCCTATAGACTGAGTTTTTGTGACCATAGGTCTGAAGATGCCATTTCGCATGCGACCTTTAACGATTGCACACGCTGCACTATAAGCTTGCTTACTCCCTATTGCGGGTTGTGCGGATCCGTCAGTGTAAATTATGAATTCGTACTGATCTAGAGGCAGAATTTCAGTAGGCAGGGGACATTCATGTTCATATTGCAGGAATGCTTGCGTTTTTAAATCTGGATCAAAAACATATTCAACATCTGTTGCAGCAAGAGAATTAACCCATTGTATCCATCTTGGATGTAATGCTTTAGCATTTGGAATGCTTGCTTTTGTAACCGCTTCTAAAGCTGGTACTGGGGTGACGACAATAATGCGTTTCCCTTGGGCTAAGGCTCTTTCTTTTGCTACAGCTGTTTGAACTGCTGTTAGAATTTTTTCAGTTGAGCTGAAGCGCATTTCCGCTTGTGTGTACAAATGAGATTTGTACGCTATTGGTATTTTTTCACCCTCATTGAAAGTTAAGTAGGTGAATCCGCATTGACCCGAAATTATTCGGATCACCAAATTGCGTTGACTTACGCGTGTTTGTAAGTGTTTAGTTGCTAACATGTTAGCTTGTAGTGAACGCAAGATTTCTGTGTGTTCTTGTGTCCAGTTTCTGATCGAAAAATCAGGTTTGATTAATGCGTAGAGAGGTTTAACCCTTTCTGCGTAATTTAAAATGTATGTTCTTCCAAAATTTAGGAAACCCAGGATGGATTGTAAGTTTTTTTGCGTTTTTGGAGGTTGGAGCAGCGCACATTTTTCTAAAAAGTTAGCTGCCAAGCTCTTGCCTTCACTTGAAAGCTCATATCCTAGAAATAGGACATTGAGATGGGCAATTCTGGACTTTTTAAAGTTGAATTTGTAGCCCTCAGAGGCGAAACCCAGTATAATGGTGATCACCCTGTTCAAGTGTTTGTCCAGGTCATCGTCTGTCAGATATATGTAATCGACATAGGACAATGCCTCATTGTCATAAATTTGTAGTAACTCCGTTACCCTCGCTGAGAATAAACCTGGGCTGTTCTTGAACCCTTGTGGGAGTCGACAAAAGTGACGCTGGGTCCCCATTATGGAGAATGCTGTTAAGTACCTGCTTTCAGGTGCTATGTTTTGACAAAAGAAACCATTTGAGATGTCTAATGTTGTTTTATATATTTACGCACAATGTTATTCATTAATGCTGTGCTATGTGCATTTTGCACTGCAAAAGTTGTAGAACAAGTGTTTAGGTGTCTGTAGTCCAACACTAGACGATATGTATTGTCTGGTTTGGAGACAGGAAACAAAGGATTGTTCATTGAGGAGGTGCATGTTTCAATCACCCCTTGATATTCAAGTTGATCTAAGATCTCCCTGACCTGTTTTTTAGCTTCTTGCTTTATTGGGTTCTGCCGTTGTGCAGTTGGTTCATGTTTCAGATGTATTTTATGGTGAGGTGAGTCCTCATCCCATCCTACATGATTTTTATATAATGCTGGGGCCTGGGCTACTGCCCATTTCCTGGCATATATATATTTTAGGTGAATTGGAATATGGTTGGAGAAGGCAGGCATAATAATGTCCTCGCCATGTGGGCACTCCCTGACAAATTGTGGTGGCCAGTCATTTTCTGCTAGAAGTATGTCATAGCCCTTTGATAGTCTTTCCCAAAAAGTGCTTTCACCTGTCTAGGTTTGTCTCCCTCCATCCGGAGTGTTATTTCATATAACTTTTGTGGAGTACTAACCCTGGTGTCTACAGTCTCTACTGTGATGTACTCATTCAAGTCCACTATCTCCAGAAGTTCCTTCAGGTTCTGGCGAAATATTGTGACTTCTGCTGCACTGTCCAGCATTGTCTGAGCCCATTCTCCGTTCTTGAGTTGTGTTCTCAGTATTCTCGGCATGTCTAATCTTTAGACCTGCTACTTTCTTTTTGGAGAATTGAGGTTTTGCTTTAGTTTTTGGTGCGTGTTTGTCGTCTTTCGATTTCACGCGTTCTACTCTATGTTCCGTCCGTCCTCTTCTTTCCGAAGTCTGTGATGAGATCTGAAAGGGACGAGAGGAACGTGTATCAGTATCTTGATACCTGTCAGATTTTCTCAAATTATCCCTATTCCTGAGGTTATACCTCCTTTCAGAGGGCTCCTTTTGAGGAGACCTACCTCGGGATTGAGAACGTTTCTCGTTTGAATTTTGTTTATTAGTTTCCCACTTCTTTTTAGAAGATGTAGGAGTTTGTTTAATAGAGTCCTTCTCAGGACTTTCAGATAGCTTCGGCTTCACTGGTCTTCCACCCAAACTATCTCTGCCTAATTCTGCATAAGATTGTTCTATTATTCTGGGTAGCTCTGTTTGATGTTCTGTAACATCGAATTCCCTTAATTTTGGCGGATCGCCACTGCTGCTGCCTCCCTTTAATATTAGATAATATTATTGTTGATACCTGGTCGAAATTTTTCAGTAATTTCATACCTAAATTTAGAGCAGGCTCTGCCCCGTATTCATTTTGAATTTGTTTGAGGACATCAGGTATTACCGCAATTGACGGAATGCCATGTGTTTTAGTATAGATGGCAGCAAAGACTGAGCCCCATGTGGTACAGTCTTCCAGTTGTGGTGATCCCCATTGGTAAACTGATTGTTAGGATTCTGTGTTTCTCATACAGGCTAGTATTTGGAAATACTGCTTCGATTTGAGTAATGTTTTGAGCTATCCAGAACGGAATTTGCTCACGTTTTGTGGGCATTTTACCCATGACTGCGTATAGAGTCTGTGGTGTAATTTTTAGTGTATTCCCCTGTTGGGGAGTTTGATTTGGAATTGTTAATGGTGGTTGGACTGTAAAAGTCCGCATGACATATTGGACCAATTGTCTGTAAATTTTTATTAACTCTGTGAGTTGAGTAAGTAATTCCTCGTCTGACATCTCTTCAATGTTAGGATGAGGTGTGTAGCCGGCTAGAATCGGCCATGTTGCTCCTGGTCTACCTAGTGGACCGAGCCTGGTAATGTTTTTGTGATGTTTTAGGGCGCCTTTAAACCAGAGATGATGCTCCTGGTATGTTAATGGAATTTCAATATCCTCGAAAGGAATGTATTCCTCTGGTGGATCATCTTCTTTGTAGAAGTGAAACGTGTGTGATATTGGATTGCATTCAGGAAATATTACCCATGAATAGAATACCTCTGTCTGAAAGGATTCATGTGCCTCTATCACGAAAACTGCTCTACCTCCTCTTGGCGGTAGGCCATGTTTTATAAGTTTTAGAGTGATGGCTCTTCTTAAGTTTTGAGGGATGTCTATAACACCCTCCTCGGTTTCATTTAAACCTGTAATGTTAAAAGCTGTTACGACTGGGTCAGCCGCAGCTCCACCGGTTTCGGTGATATTGTCCCCGTCAGGCATTTTGTTTTTTGAAAAATGTAGAACAAGTTTCAAGGAAACAAAGATAAGGTGCACAATATTTTGGAACACTGTATCCTTCAACGTTGAGCAAACCAAACAGCTAATATATAGGGTGTTTCCCTATTTAGCCGTGGTGGATACTTAACCCTGCCCACTCCATATGTCTTTTGGAGTATATGGGTAGGGGTCTCTGAGAGAAAAAAGCACGGCTGAGTTACTCAGTATCTAACGTTGAATTACCGCCTTACCAAACCGTTGGGCGCCATGTAGTGTAGCTCCTATTTCCCTAATAGGCTCTGCGCATTGGAATAATATCCCCTATAGGTTTGACATAGGACTAAGGTCAGTATGTCCCTATCGAGTATATTAAACTTAATTACTTGTGCTAGCTAGCTCAGAGGCCACTAGAAACTCCTTGACAACAAGAAGGGAGTAGTTTCTGGCAGCCGCAAAACATGACCACTATGTTTCCCTTTTATCAATCAATCAATCATGTCACTTATAAAGCGCACTACATACCCGCGAGGGTCTCAAGGCGCTGGGGGAAGAGGGGGGTGGTGCTGCTACTGATCGAAGAGCCAGGTCTTGAGGAGTCTTCTGAAGGCCAGTAGGTCTTGGGTCTGTCGGAGGTTGGTGGGGAGGGTGTTCCAGGTCTTGGCGGCGAGGTGGGAGAAGGATCTGCCGCCGGCGGTCGTTTTCCGGATGCGGGGGACTGTGGCGAGGGCGAGGCTGGTCGAGCGGAGCTGGCGGGTGGGGGTGTAGAAGCTGAGTCGTCTGTTGAGGTAGGCTGGTCCGGAGTTGTGGAGTGCTTTGTGTGCGTGGGTGAGGAGCTTGAAGGTTATCCTCTTGTTGACAGGGAGCCAGTGCAGGTCTCTCAGGTGGGGTGTGATGTGGCTGCGTCGGGGGATGTCGAGGATAAGACGTGCAGAGGCGTTCTGGATGCGTTGCAGCCGTCTCAGGAGCTTAGCCGTCGTTCCTGCGTAGAGGGCGTTTCCGTAGTCCAGCCTGCTGGTGACGAGGGCCTGGGTGACTGTTTTTCTTGTTTCGGTGGGGATCCACTTGAAGATCCTGCGGAGCATTCGGAGGATGTTGAAGCAGGATGAGGAAACGGCGTTGACCTGCTTAGTCATGGAGAGGGTGGGGTCGAGGATGACCCCTAGGTTGCGTACGTGGTCGGTGGGTGGCGGGGCTGTTCCCAGTGATGTTGGCCACCAGGAGTCGTCCCAGGCTGAAGGGTTGGAACCAAGGATGAGGACCTCCGTCTTGTCCGAGTTCAGCTTCAGGCGGCTGGTCCTCATCCATTCGGCGACGGCCTTCATTCCTTCGTGGAGGTGGGCTTTGGCGGTGTGAGGGTCTTTGGTGAGGGAGAGGATCAGCTGGGTGACGTCGGCGTAGGAGATGATGTTGAGGTTGTGCTGTCGGGCGACGTGGGCAAGGGGTGCCATGTAGATGTTGAACAGCGTTGGGCTGAGGGAGGAGCCTTGGGGTACACCGCAGATGATCTTGGTGGCCTTGGATCGGAAGGGGGCGCTTTGTGTTCTGCCGGAAAGGAAGGATGTGGTCCAGTCCAGGGCCTTCTCTTGGATCCCGGCGTCGTGAAGGCGTGTTCGTAGTGTGTGGTGGCAGACCGTGTCGAAGGCGGCTGATAGGTCCAGGAGGATGAGGGCTGCTGTTTCTCCGTTGTCTAGCAGGGTCCTGATGTCATCGGTGGCGGCGATGAGGGCGGTTTCGGTGCTGTGGTTGCTGCGGAAGCCGGACTGGGAAGGGTCCAGGATGTTGTTCTCCTCGAGGTAGCGGGTCAGTTGTTTGTTGACGATTTTCTCGGTGACCTTCGCGGGGAACGGGAGCAGAGAGATGGGTCGGAAGTTCTTGAGGTCCTTGGGGTCTGCCTTGGGTTTTAGAATCAGAACGTGTCCCAGAGTCGTGGAAACAATAGATAACTATTTCACTCAGCTCAATCGTGCATGCTTAGTTTTCTCCAAGTTACACAGAAAGAACAGACGGGCGTTTCAATAAAAGATTTATTGAACAGTCTTGTTTCTGGTGTAAGTAAAATGTGCTGTTACGATCACAAGACAGTATGCGAGATAAATAATGTACAGTGTGAGCAGTAGAAATAAATAATACTGCGATAGCATTATCTTTTAGCACATATGCCTTTACATAAATAACACAGACTAAAAATGCGAGTACTCATACGATGCGTTTCTAAGCTAGTTCTACCCCAATGTACCTAACCTAACCTAGGTGTAGGGAGAGGTATGAAGTAGGTGAAGTATTCCTTACTATGGTATACTAAGAGTATGTTAAGCCTAGTATGCCTAGTATGCCAAGAGTCCCTCTAGGTTCTTGTAGGAAGGTGGAATCTGACTATATGGTTGCCCCCACTTTTTTCCTGGTGTTTTGCTGGTTTATGACTTAGTTGGACTGGGACCCTGCTATTCAGGGCCCCAGTCTATCTGCTCTCTCTAAACGACATGGAGTGCACTCTAGGTGCACTAGTGATTGGATACTGTGGTGCCTTATGAGTCCCTAGTATATGGTACCTTAGGTGCCAAGGGCATAGGTACTTCACAGGCCTACCAGGGGCTGCAGCATGTGTTATGCCACCCCTGGGAAGCAGTCTAAATCTGACACCACAGGCCTGCTACTGCAGCCTGGGTGAGGTGGTGCTAGCACCCCTCACTGAGATATAGGTTTCCTATATCTCTCCTGCACACACATATAAACCTATCAGTCACCCCTAAGGCAGGCCCTATCAATCCTGAGGGCAGGGTGCTTGGCTTCTATGTGAGGGGGTGCCTCTGCATGAGCAGGGCCCTTCTGCAGTTCTCAGAGTCCATTCTCTGGTGCTGTTTGTGGATGCGGTTAAACCATATACTATTTAAGTGCATTATATCCTCGCGGTAAATGCTAACTTTGGAATGGCTGCATCAAAACATGTCGTGTTTGGTGTCAAACATCTTGGAATACTACCCCCCGCCAATCTTGGCGGCGGGGGTAGCATTCCACCCTTCTAGAGGGATAAGACATGTACCTGCTGTGGAAACGCGGTAGAATCCTAAAGAGCCCTGGCATCACAAAATGGATGCCACCAGTCACAGACACTGGGCTGCCCTCCTGCTGATGACCGAAACTCGCAGTGGAGGAAGCCCAACAATAGGCATCCTGTCACAGGGAGGTGTAACCACCTTCCAGACAGGGTTTAGTGTATTGGGGCTGGGTGGGTGCACTCTTAGAGTGCTTTGAAGTCCTGCACTGGGGGAGCAGAAGGCTCCTCTGTGCATATGCCAGTTCAAACCAGCTCAGGGGCTACCTGCCCCTGCTCTGGCGCGAAACTGGACAAAGGGAAGTGGGTGTAGCCACCCCCTCCCTTGACCCTCCCATAGGTGGGGTCATAGAGCTAGTCCATCCCCTCTTTTTAGTATAAGAGGGGGAACCTTGCCATTGCAAAGCAGATAACCCCTGGACGACGCTCTACAGAAGAATCCTGGCCCTTCGACGTTCCACTACCTTTGGAAGACAGAAGAATCTCCCTTGGAGTCAAGGAGTGACTCCCCTGCTTGGCAGGCACCAAAAACGACAACGACGGTCGCAAACTACGCCGCTCCCGCCGGAGTCCGAAGTCCCTGCAGCCCAAGAAGTGGATTTCCTGACCTCTCCCAGGCCATCGTGAGTCCCCAGCGAAGCTGAGGCAAGTGGACCCCACGAGTAACGAGGAACCGCGACCCCTGGGTACCGTGCACTATTGTCGAGTGCAACCCCTTCACAACGTTCCACGAACTTGTGCTTTGGACCACGTGTGGTCCTGACCTCCAGCAGGAATCCCTCCGAAGATCAGAGGCCTACACCGTCCCGAGTGACCGTGGGCCCCTGTTGAGTGATTCCGCCCGAGGTGTCTTCGCGATCCCTTGCCCGCTGGCTTGTGGGTCCCCAGAAGACTTCTTAAAGAAACCAAAGGGCTCCCCTGGTTGCTCCAGGCCTGCCCTGACTTACCCTCGCTGGGTGAGTCCCTCAGACCTTGCTGGTCTGCGCCATCGACTTTTCTTCATCTCCCCGAGACTTGCGGCTGCCAAGGCTTGTTGGCTCCGATCGAGTTGCCGACACCGCAGTCAGCTGCAGACGTCGAGGGACACACCGAATCCAGCTCCTGGTCGTCGTCGACGCCTCCTGGACCACGTGGCTGAAGAGTCAAGGCACCTGCAACCGACCTGAAGCGACCGACGACGGTGGGCATCCATCTTCCTTGCCCCGGGTCACTGCCAAGTGACTTTGAACACTGTCCCCTCTGCTTTCAGGTCATCCTTCTTCAGAATCCAGGCTTGGATTCCACCGGACACTTCTTCAGCTCCCGCAAGCAGCAAGTCTTCTTTGTTCGCCATTGAAAACGACGCCGCGACCCGACACCAAAGGACACCTGTGCACCCGGCTTCCCTGGGTGAGGTAACTCCAGCACTACGGTGCTCCTGTGGGTGTGGGCCCTAGAACTACTTACCCTGTAAGTGACTTGCTTGTAGGTTCTCCCGAAGTATCCTAAAACTCTTTATTTCCAACCGCGACTTGCCCCATTGAAGTTAACGGCGATTCGCGCCTGTGTATCCACACTGCACGCGTCCCCCGTGGGTCCTTTACTTACCTGCCTTGGGTGGTTTTGTGAGGCCCCAGCACTTCTGAAGGCCCTAGGCCTTGTCTCCTTGCAAGTCGTTGTTTCTAAGTCTCTTACTTAGTATATGGTCTGGTACGCCCCTAGGGCCCCAGCCATATTTTGTGCTTAACTTATTGAGAAACGTTGATTTGTGCATATGTTTGTCTTCTAATCTCATAAAGAGATTAGTAGAGAGTTATTTAGAAATAAATACATATATATTTGATATATATACCTGTGTGGTGTCTTTTCATTTGGTGATTCAAGAGATTATATGGTAAAACAAGCTGCTTTACATTCCTCCGAGACTTAGCCTGAAGGCTGCTCTCCACAGCTACCACTAGGATAGCTTTCTTTAAAAGGTTGTCTTAAACCTATCTACCATAAGAGTCGATTTGCCCTGGTGCAAGGTGTCCACTTTAATTAGTGAACAGCATATACCAGGCCAACTTCTCACATTGGTGGGCAGCGTGTGGGATTCCAGCTTGCCATTGTTTTACCAGAAAATCTCTATTTGAATTACTAACTGAAAACCATTATAGGTACTCAAGGTACATATAAAGTCAAGCTTAGTATCAATAAGTTCTACTGAACTTAGAGCTGTGTTCAAAGGGATAGCACACCCTTTCCACAGCTCAAGCTAGGATCAGTAGGCCACAAACTAGTGTAGGTAGTACAACACTGCACAACACTAGAATGTCCTTGAAGGGTGGACCCAGTGGATCCACTCAGCCTCAGTATAAGGACATGGCTTTCTCTGACTTGAGAGCCATGTGTGTTGACAGACACCTGAGACTAGGACAGAGTCCCTCAACCCTGCACCTGATAGATCTGCTAACAGCAGATGACCTTAGATTGGCTCTAGGAGCTAAAGGGTTTGAATCAGTGGGTGGGTCAGTCATAGTATCTGGGTCAGATGATGAAAATCAGAATGACCAAGACTCTGTGGTTGAAGGGCCAGGCTTCAAGGAGCCTGAACAGGACAGAGGAATTCTCCCTAAGAGAACTGGCAGAGTGGATGAGAGGCACAGATCCCCTTCCAGGGAATCTGAGCACTCTTATCACTCTGGCAGAGAATTTGTCCAAGAGAGGAGCTCATACTTTAACTTAAGAGAGACCTCCTCTGAGAGAAGGTGCAAACTGCTCCAGTATGAGGAAGCCAAAGTGGCCCTCAGAACCAAGCAGTTGGCACTGGATAGAGAAGCCCTGGAGATCCAGAGAGCTTCCAGAAGGGAGGGTTTAGAACCCCCTGGTGGCAGCAACAGTGTCCCTAGAAGCAGAGAATATGTCCCTGACCATAGGAACCTGAGCAAGGTTGTTCCTCCCTACCAGAGTGGGGATGATATCCACAAGTGGATAACTGCTATGGAGAGGGCCTGTAGAGTACAGCAGGTCCCCCAAAAGCAGTGGGCAGCAATCTTGTGGCTCTCCTTTTCAGATAAAGGTAGAGACAAGCTCCTCACTGTTAGAGAAGAGGATGCTGATAATTATGAGGTCCTGAAGAGTGCACTGATAGATGGGTTTGGCTTAACCACTGAAGAGTACAGGTTGAAGTTCAGAGATACCCAGAAGGCACAGACTCAGGACTGGACAGACTTTGTAGATTGTGCATCCAAGGCTCTGGAGGGTTGGCTGGTTGGCAGTAGGGTTACTGATTTCAAAGGATTTTATAATCTAATGATGAGAGAACAGATCCTTAATAATTGTCAAAACCAGCTTTTACACCAGTACCTGGTGGACTCTGATCTGACCTCTCCCCAAGAATTGGGAAAGAAGGCAGACAAATGGGTCAGAACCAGAGTAAGGCCTAAGAATCAGGGTGGTGACCACAAGAAAGATTCTACCAAGTCCCAAGAGAAAGGTGGGGATAAATCCAAGGATAAGTCCACTACAGGGCCCCAAAATTCCTCTTCTGGGGGTGGGTCCCAAACTCCTTCCTCTCCTGAAAAGAAACCCTATTGCCATGTCTGTAAAAAGCCTGGGCACTGGAAATCTGATCCCAGTTGTCCCAGGAATGGCAATAAAGAAAATGTTCCTCCAACAACTACTACCACCCCTCCTGGTACTACCAGTAGTAATCCTCCAGTTGGGAGTAGTGCACCCAAAAAGTTAGGTGCTTTTGCAAGAGGAACAGAGGTGGGCCCTAGTTTAGACAGGACCCCCTCAACAGACTCCTCAGATTCTGATGGTGGTGTAGGATATGCCACCTTTACCATGGGTCCCATAGCATTGGGCAGGTACAGACTGGAGCCAATGATTAATGGTCAGAAAGCTGTGGCATTTAGGGACACAGGGGCTAGTGTCACCATGGTGGCAGGGAAACTAGTCCCCCCTCACCAGCTTTTACCTGAGTTTAAATACCAGGTGACCAACATTGATGGTGTCAGAACAGATCACCCCATGGCCATAGTCAATCTCAGCTGGGAGGGGGTCACAGGCCCAAAAAGAGTGGCAGTGTCCCCAACCCTACCTGTAGATTGCCTGATGGGCAATGATTTGGAAATTTCAGCCTGGGCTGAAGTTGAACACCAAACCCATCTTAGGATGTTGGGTGTCCCTGTAAAGGTTAGTGGGGCTGTGATGGCCACAGCCCCAGCCCAAGATTTTGGGGAGATGGAGCCTGGAAGGATGGCCCACTCTCCCCCAGAAGAGAGCACAAGGGTTGAAGAAAAGTCTTCTTCCCTCCAGACAGTAGGTAAGGGTCAGCCTCCTCAGGGAACTGACCCTACCCCTAGTGAAGGAACTGCCACAGAGGTAGTCAGGCCTGGCCTGGCCACCCCCTGATGGCAGAGGACCCTTACAAGGTGGTACCCAGTCTGGAGCAGGTAACCTGCCCCTCTCTACCCTGCCTCAGTGAGCCCAGGGCTGCAGAGGTCAGGGAGGTCAGTGGACCCCCCAGGGCCCCCTGTCCAGAGGAACCCCCCATCAGCAGATTAGGGGCACCCAGGCTAGTAGCCCTAGCCAGGTAGAAATTCCTCAACCCACTGAGGGATCCCCCATACCTTTATGTAGGGACCTCCCCCAGAAGGACTCTGTTAGGCAAGGGCAAACCTGGGACCAAAAGGTTCCAAACATGCCATGTCCCTCCAGTGTTCCACCCAAAGGGACCCAACCCCCGGCTGTAGGCAGTCAAAGGTTGACCCTTAGAGCAGAGTACCACTCAGTCATGGAAAGACAGGCATACATGGTGACCAGTGAGCTGAGAAAGCTGAGGCCAACATTCCTAGGGCCACACTTCCCTACTCAGACACCTCACCAGCCTGGTACTTTACCAAAGCACACCACAGGTAGTGATTCCCCATGGTGGAGACCCTCTCATACCCTTAGGGTGAGGGATTGCTTAGTGGACCATAAGACAGGGGGCAACCATGCTAGTGCAGGTGCTTCCTTATATGGCCACTTAGTCAATAAAGGCTCAACTGGCCAAGGTTAGCCTTATCTCCTTTCGTTTGGGGGGGGTTATGTAGGAAGGTGGAATCTGACTATATGGTTGCCCCCACTTTTTTCCTGGTGTTTTGCTGGTTTATGACTTAGTTGGACTGGGACCCTGCTATTCAGGGCCCCAGTCTATCTGCTCTCTCTAAACGACATGGAGTGCACTCTAGGTGCACTAGTGATTGGATACTGTGGTGCCTTATGAGTCCCTAGTATATGGTACCTTAGGTGCCAAGGGCATAGGTACTTCACAGGCCTACCAGGGGCTGCAGCATGTGTTATGCCACCCCTGGGAAGCAGTCTAAATCTGACACCACAGGCCTGCTACTGCAGCCTGGGTGAGGTGGTGCTAGCACCCCTCACTGAGATATAGGTTTCCTATATCTCTCCTGCACACACATATAAACCTATCAGTCACCCCTAAGGCAGGCCCTATCAATCCTGAGGGCAGGGTGCTTGGCTTCTATGTGAGGGGGTGCCTCTGCATGAGCAGGGCCCTTCTGCAGTTCTCAGAGTCCATTCTCTGGTGCTGTTTGTGGATGCGGTTAAACCATATACTATTTAAGTGCATTATATCCTCGCGGTAAATGCTAACTTTGGAATGGCTGCATCAAAACATGTCGTGTTTGGTGTCAAACATCTTGGAATACTACCCCCCGCCAATCTTGGCGGCGGGGGTAGCATTCCACCCTTCTAGAGGGATAAGACATGTACCTGCTGTGGAAACGCGGTAGAATCCTAAAGAGCCCTGGCATCACAAAATGGATGCCACCAGTCACAGACACTGGGCTGCCCTCCTGCTGATGACCGAAACTCGCAGTGGAGGAAGCCCAACAATAGGCATCCTGTCACAGGGAGGTGTAACCACCTTCCAGACAGGGTTTAGTGTATTGGGGCTGGGTGGGTGCACTCTTAGAGTGCTTTGAAGTCCTGCACTGGGGGAGCAGAAGGCTCCTCTGTGCATATGCCAGTTCAAACCAGCTCAGGGGCTACCTGCCCCTGCTCTGGCGCGAAACTGGACAAAGGGAAGTGGGTGTAGCCACCCCTCCCTTGACCCTCCCATAGGTGGGGTCATAGAGCTAGTCCATCCCCTCTTTTTAGTATAAGAGGGGGAACCTTGCCATTGCAAAGCAGATAACCCCTGGACGACGCTCTACAGAAGAATCCTGGCCCTTCGACGTTCCACTACCTTTGGAAGACAGAAGAATCTCCCTTGGAGTCAAGGAGTGACTCCCCTGCTTGGCAGGCACCAAAAACGACAACGACGGTCGCAAACTACGCCGCTCCCGCCGGAGTCCGAAGTCCCTGCAGCCCAAGAAGTGGATTTCCTGACCTCTCCCAGGCCATCGTGAGTCCCCAGCGAAGCTGAGGCAAGTGGACCCCACGAGTAACGAGGAACCGCGACCCCTGGGTACCGTGCACTATTGTCGAGTGCAACCCCTTCACAACGTTCTACGAACTTGTGCTTTGGACCACGTGTGGTCCTGACCTCCAGCAGGAATCCCTCCGAAGATCAGAGGCCTACACCGTCCCGAGTGACCGTGGGCCCCTGTTGAGTGATTCCGCCCGAGGTGTCTTCGCGATCCCTTGCCCGCTGGCTTGTGGGTCCCCAGAAGACTTCTTAAAGAAACCAAAGGGCTCCCCTGGTTGCTCCAGGCCTGCCCTGACTTACCCTCGCTGGGTGAGTCCCTCAGACCTTGCTGGTCTGCGCCATCGACTTTTCTTCATCTCCCCGAGACTTGCGGCTGCCAAGGCTTGTTGGCTCCGATCGAGTTGCCGACACCGCAGTCAGCTGCAGACGTCGAGGGACACACCGAATCCAGCTCCTGGTCGTCGTCGACGCCTCCTGGACCACGTGGCTGAAGAGTCAAGGCACCTGCAACCGACCTGAAGCGACCGACGACGGTGGGCATCCATCTTCCTTGCCCCGGGTCACTGCCAAGTGACTTTGAACACTGTCCCCTCTGCTTTCAGGTCATCCTTCTTCAGAATCCAGGCTTGGATTCCACCGGACACTTCTTCAGCTCCCGCAAGCAGCAAGTCTTCTTTGTTCGCCATTGAAAACGACGCCGCGACCCGACACCAAAGGACACCTGTGCACCCGGCTTCCCTGGGTGAGGTAACTCCAGCACTACGGTGCTCCTGTGGGTGTGGGCCCTAGAACTACTTACCCTGTAAGTGACTTGCTTGTAGGTTCTCCCGAAGTATCCTAAAACTCTTTATTTCCAACCGCGACTTGCCCCATTGAAGTTAACGGCGATTCGCGCCTGTGTATCCACACTGCACGCGTCCCCCGTGGGTCCTTTACTTACCTGCCTTGGGTGGTTTCGTGAGGCCCCAGCACTTCTGAAGGCCCTAGGCCTTGTCTCCTTGCAAGTCGTTGTTTCTAAGTCTCTTACTTAGTATATGGTCTGGTACGCCCCTAGGGCCCCAGCCATATTTTGTGCTTAACTTATTGAGAAACGTTGATTTGTGCATATGTTTGTCTTCTAATCTCATAAAGAGATTAGTAGAGAGTTATTTAGAAATAAATACATATATATTTGATATATATACCTGTGTGGTGTCTTTTCATTTGGTGATTCAAGAGATTATATGGTAAAACAAGCTGCTTTACATTCCTCCGAGACTTAGCCTGAAGGCTGCTCTCCACAGCTACCACTAGGATAGCTTTCTTTAAAAGGTTGTCTTAAACCTATCTACCATAAGAGTCGATTTGCCCTGGTGCAAGGTGTCCACTTTAATTAGTGAACAGCATATACCAGGCCAACTTCTCACAGTTCTTGTCAGCTCCATACCTGAAGAATGAGAGAGGTAGGAATCTCTTTACCAGACTCGAACTCCAACACCCCGCAAGGGAAGTCAGATCACTGGAAGCTGGACTCTCTGCGTGCAGGGATGACAGCGTCTTCTCAGTGCGTCAGGCCGGGAAACGGGCTCCTCTGAAGTCGAGGTCTCCTCTAGTTTACAAGGGCTAGGGAAGGTATATTTATACCTGAGAGTACCTAAGAATGTTAGTATTGACGTGAGTCGGACAGCGAAAGACGTCATGAATGAACCCCTAAGGAATAATGGTTCATGCATAATATATGAGTCCTTGAAGAAATCAATAGTCCTGGGCTAGGGAAACTCCCGCAGCCTAAGGGTCTGTTCTTCACCAACTCGTTGTGACGTTAGGGTGGACGGATGTCAGAGACCATGCCTGTATTTGGAGTGCACGGTTTAATGCCTAAATAAGGGCTGGGATTTTATGCCTATATAAGGGCAGGGCGAATTGTGCCTATATAAGGACAAGATACTGGAAAGCCCGTTATGGACCCCTAAGAGGAATACAACACCATCAGAACAATTAGAAGCATATATACGAGATGAATCTAGAACTTTTCAAAGATGGTGCCCGTGCTGCGCCAGTATTCGTATGTTGGACGAGTCACGTGGACAGGTCATGTGACCTGCGCACGTTTCGTATTTCTTATGGCCAGGAAATGGCTTCTAGCTCTGTTTGTATGCGGGACGGCGGCAGACCGGTGCTACGGCAAGACAGATAACAGTGACCATGGAGGTAAGAGAATTATGAGTGCAGGTTTTTGTGGACTATAACGTTAAGTTTTTGAGGCCCCCATTCTGGCATTAGTATTAACGAGGGAAAGTGTTGGGTTTACCATTCCTTGCCAATAGTTACCCCGATATGCGGGGAGGAGGCCAACTTCTACTGCCTGTTATGTGACCTCAGTGATAGAAATCTTCTAATGTGGTGGGCACATTTAATATGAATGCCCGTATCATATGCTCCACCTTTAGAAGTGAAAAGGGAGGCCGTTTTGATTAAGAACGGTCCATAGTATTTAAGACCAGTGGGACTATACACACACGCGGGAGGGTCGTCTGGCCAACAGTTGTGTTTATAAGACGAGTATACAACTCACTCGCTATTAGACAGCTAACTATAGGTTTTATGCAGCGGCATGAGAGAGACATTGCACAGCTATTAAAGGGTAAACAAATGTTTGTTTCTCTCCCCTTTTTATCAACAGTATAAAGAATCTGTTTCCATACCAAGTATGCAACCCTAGTCAGCACTGGCCCCGTCAGCAATAGTTGGGATATAGCGAACCAATCACTGGACTGACCGACCCACTAAATGATCAAAAATATTGGAAGCTGTTTAAATTATTTACAAGGTAACAACACCTCGTACAGCGTTTATGCGCAATATCCCCAGTTGACCTTATGACATAGGGTATAGTGGATGCTACTATTGTTGTCTCTACACAGTTACAGCCACACACGTTTGAGAGCCACCTCGGAAATTAGCCACATCTTTACCATTGGGAAGAATCCCAGACACAAATAAACTTCCTATATACCAGTCCCAATCTGCGAAAACTAATACAGTTTTGAGTTAACGTTCAGATTAAATGTTACTTTGGAGCTTTTAAGTCTGCATGAGGTCTCTAAATGAACAGGAGGGCTATAAGGTACAAATAGACTGGCACATTTTCCTGTAAATCAGAACCACACTAGCATGTTTTACTCGTGTAGTGTTTCTAACTATGAACCCCAAGTGATTGGGGTGTTTCCTACTAAAACATGTTCTTATTTCACCTTTAAAAAATGTCTGTTCATTTTCTACTCACTTGAAGGAATGGTGAAGGATTTCTATCCTGTCTCCAGCTTTCTTCTTTTCCTTGTTTTTACTTTATTATGGAGCAGTAGTCACTATGAATTAAGGGCGCTATAAGTGATACCAATCCCTTTGCTTTCAGATTCCCCATTAATCCTCCGCTATAATAATTATTGAAAAGAAGCGGCCCTGAAGAAGGTGCATTTAAGTATTCTTTATCCACTGAAACTTACGTTGGTCTTATGGATCCCCAGCTGGCAGCATAATCATGGACATTAATGAAGGGTTCTCCCCATGATCCCAATGCCACATGCCTTTATCAAGCTGGAATAGAAATGTATGTGATGTGTGAGTGTGTGAGTTTGGCATGAAAGGTTGCGATGTGATGTGAGGTGTGATATGATGTGACGATAAGTTTGTCACAACATGGGGATATGCACAATCATGCTCTATTGTCTATACAAATGAGAGAATTATAAGATGTTGAACCATATGTAAACTGTATTGTATATATGAGCACAAAAGCAATGTATTTTAAAAAAAAAGTATATGCAAGAAAAATGTATTACTCTTTTCTAGATTTATTTTAAAAAAAGGATAACAATAAACAAAGATATAAATAAATGTAATATTGTTGTCTCCGTTGATTCCCACAGCAAAGGGTAACCCTTGAGCTAATAGAGCCCTTGAGCTAATAGAGCCCTTGAGCTAATAGAGCCCTTGAGCTAATAGAGCCCTTGAGCTAATAGAGCCCTTGAGCTAATAGAGCCCTTGAGCTAATAGAGCCCTTGAGCTAATAGAGCCATTGAGCTAATAGAGCCCTTGAGCTAATAGAGCCCTTGAGCTAATAGAGCCCTTGAGCTAATAGAGCCCTTGAGCTAATAGAGCCATTGAGCTAATAGAGCCCTTGAGCTAATAGAGCCCTTGAGCTAATAGAGCCCTTGAGCTAATAGAGCCCTTGAGCTAATAGAGCCCTTGAGCTAATAGAGCCATTGAGCTAATAGAGCCCTTGAGCTAATAGAGCCCTTGAGCTAATAGAGCCATTGAGCTAATAGAGCCCTTGAGCTAATAGAGCCCTTGAGCTAATAGAGCCCTTGAGCTAATAGAGCCATTGAGCTAATAGAGCCCTTGAGCTAATAGAGCCATTGAGCTAATAGAGCCCTTGAGCTAATAGAGCCCTTGAGCTAATAGAGCCCTTGAGCTAATAGAGCCCTTGAGCTAATAGAGCCCTTGAGCTAATAGAGCCATTGAGCTAATAGAGCCCTTGAGCTAATAGAGCCCTTGAGCTAATAGAGCCATTGAGCTAATAGAGCCCTTGAGCTAATAGAGCCCTTGAGCTAATAGAGCCCTTGAGCTAATAGAGCCCTTGAGCTAATAGAGCCCTTGAGCTAATAGAGCCCTTGAGCTAATAGAGCCCTTGAGCTAATAGAGCCCTTGAGCTAATAGAGCCATTGACGAATAGATATAGGTCGAGTGGGAGTGTTTCTTCATGCATATTGAAACACACTACATGTGTCATGTGCTGATGCAGTCTAAGAGTGCTTGTTCCATGGGTCTCGTTAGAACACACTTGTTCCTCTTCATGGTCTCCAAGAAGGCAGATCAGCTTTATCCATCATGCCACTGTAACGGTGGAACAAGTGAAGGTACCAAAGTTGCAGTACAAACAAGCATTTGCAATGCCGTAGGTCTCGCATTACTGTATAGGTGTTGCATTATTATTTGCAACGCCAATAGCTCAAACATTTAGTATTGCGAGACCTATTGCATTGCAAATGCTTCTTTTTTTCTTACTATTGCTACAAAGCCAGGTTCCAGGGTGGAAGGCACGTGTTTTCTGTGAAAAAGTGGCAACCCCTTACAATCCCCTGCTTCGTGCTGTGGACTAAAAAGAGTTGGGTGTGCCGAGCAGGTAGTGCTGTGAGAACATGGCAAAGGACACGTCGCAGCGATCAGTGAGGAGTGGGCGTTTCCGAGCGGCCAGGGAGACCGGGACCCAAAAACAGATGTTTCTTGTAATTTGAGGTGAGGTCGGGTGCCGCGTTAAGTGCAAAATGGCTTGGGCCTTGCATGGGGGGAGCGGGCGGCACGAGGATTGTTAAAGGGGTACTATGCCTTCTACTGCCCAAAAATATTAATACATTGCATGTCTTGTAATTAATGCAAGTCTGCTGAGTCTGCTCCTGTCAATGGCTAGGCCATGCACCGGATAGGGTGATCTGAACGAGAGACCCTGGCGAGCATGAGAGGCTGCGTCACCACGGGGGCTAATTAATAGGAGGACTGGCTGCAGCAGGAGGGGGAGGAGGCTTCAGTCTCCGAGGAAGCACGGTGCACGCTCGCAAGCAGGGTCAGTTTCAGTGACTCACGCAGCAGTTGGCTTCAGGAAACGATGGAGGAGGGATGTTAGATAGGTGTGGCTGAGAAAAGGCTAAACCCCCCTGAAAGGAGAGCCTTCCCAAGTGCAACGAAACGTAAGCAAATTGACAGAAAAGCAATAATACATGTACCAGGGTCAGTCACCAGGGACGGGAATCACGCACCAAAAGTCGGGACAGATGTGAAAATTAGCCACAGAAAGGAAGCGAGTTTCCAAAAGCACACAAAGGAACCAATTGGAAGCGAGGGGCGTGGTCAATGTCCGATGAGGAGATGCAGCATGCCTCATAGGCTCGACCTAAAATTAACCTGGCGGTGTCCTCCGTATACACCCCTGCAACCTTTTAGTCTTATAAGTTTCTGGCCCACCCTCACATCAACTTTCTCTGGAGGTTCAGTTGGTTCAGCGAGATTTCGGCAGGCACAAGCACGGCAGCAGTTCGACGTTAGAGGCGTGTACTGAGGGAAAAGATGTATGTTCTGATTTTAGAATCTGCAGAAACTCATCTTCCAGTAGATATGTCGAGAGCATTTTATCAGTTTTAAAACCCACAAATTATTATTCCAAACCTGTATCAGATGCACTGCTCCTTCCAGGTAATGACGCCAGTGAGAGAAGGCTTCCTTAATAGCCTATCATTCCTTGTCGTAGATGGTATGATCCTGGTCAGTGGGTGTGAGTGTTGAGGAAAAGAAGGCCACAGGTTTGAGTGCTTGAAGGAGAGGATCTGTTTACAATAGTACTTCGTGGTCAGACACAACCCTCACAACCTATGCTGCTCAGAGGAGGTGGACTAGCTCACCCTTAACATGCTTCCTGCAAAATCCATTAACTATGGAGACATGTCTTCAGTTTATGCTGAAATGACTGGTGACCTTTCCATGGACATCTCTTCTGAGGAGCTTAGATCTAGATTGGAAGTAAAACTGCACTATATATTTACAGAGCACAATGAGGTGAGCAGAGACCATATACCAATTAATGCATCTTCAGGTAAAGTGGGAGAACAGTGACCCTTGATGCCACCACAGGCTGGAGGGATCCTTAAAGATGGCACCGTCTGTACTTACTCCATCAGGATCAAATGCTGCTGAGCACAAGTTACACAAATACTCATCACCTTCACACACAAATGCAGCACTTGACAGTGACTACACTTTATGACATATGACAGGCATGATGTGTGTGCAGGAGCTGTCATAGACTGTAGCTACAGATATGTACACATCACTCAAATGCAATTTACATTATTGTTATGTTATGTTAGATATGGGGTTTCTGGTTGGCTACGGTATACACCTAAGCCAGGCAGAACCCACCACTTGTTATATGTTCGATTGAGGCCCTAACATAGGTGCGCCATTTCAGAGGCACAAATCCTTCGTGCCACAGAGACAGGCAGGCACTTTCATTAGCCCTCCCTTCACAATAACGAGCAACAGAGGCTGTCCCTTATCTGACATGTGCTCTGAGTGCAGAAGGAGGGGCTCACTGAAGGCTTCGCTGCCCCAAGAATGGGCTCCACACCACCTTCCACACCTCCTCAGCAGAAGACGGGCCATCCTAAATACGTCATCTCCATGTCCAACAGTGGCTAACCCACGTGGTATAATCATGTTTGCCCTAATATGGTCATATTCGTACTTAGCAATTTATGGTCATAGCCGTATATGCCCTAATATGGTCATAACTGTACATATCCTTTTATAGTCATGGCTCCTGATATAGGCATGACCTTTTACCCACTTTTACTCTGTACAAAGTTCACCCCTGACGTCTTCTCTCTAGCATTAAATATGCATGAACCACTATTCCCTAAGGGTTCATTCCTGACGTCAATACTAACATTCCAAAGCCCCTATCAGGTATAAATATAACTCCCTTTGCCCAAGCAAGCTAGAGGGGACCGAGACTTCCATGCCGACACTCTGACCGGAGACGCTGCAACCTGCGTCATGCCACAGCTCCAGCTGGCAGAGATTCATCCACCCCTCCCTGGGTATCCAGCTCGAGATCAGGATGAAGTCCCACTAAAGGTAATGGGGTTGGACTGAATCCTAGGGGGACTCTTGGCTCTCTAAGACCTACACACATGCTAGGTACACTTGGGTACATCTTGTTAGGCATCGTAGGAGTATAGGCTTTATCTTATGCATTCTGTATTTATGTATGTGTTCATTACTATTGCAAAATGGTATAACTATACAATGCCTTTTTATTTACTGCACTGCTGACCATATTTCTCTGATACTATCCAACAGTTGTCGCAGCACATATAACCAGTACTAGAAGAGCGACTGTGCAATAAATGTTATTGTAAAACACACCCGACTTTCTTCTATGTACTTCTCTGAGATGAGTGACTGAATGAAAAGTAGTATATTGTTTCCATGATTCAGAGAGATCAGAGTGTACATGTTCCAAGGTAGCCAGAAACTATTCTCTCCCCGATAAGAGGAGACTCTAGTGGCACTGTGAGCTAGCTAATTGGGAACCAAACCTGACATATGCGGTGGGGGTGTCCAGAGTTAGTCTGCCACCAAGCCCGCAGCATATATCAGTAAACCGCGCAGGTCCTGCATATAGGGAACTACACGACACACTGTAGTCAGGGTAAGGGAGTTACACACCCAAGATAACCCCTGCTCACCCCCTTGGTAGCTTGGCAGAGCAGTGAGGCAGTTAGGCTTATCCCAGAGGCAATGTGTAAAGTGTTTGCACAACACACATACAAACCAGTAACACACTAGGCATACCACAAGAGACACCACACAAGGCTATATCAAAAATATCCTTTGTATTGTATATACATAAAACACATTAGACCATAAATCACTTTGTAGTATGTAAAGTGTAGGAAGGTGGAATCTGACTGCATGGTTACCCCCACTTTTTTCCTGGTGTTTTGCTGGTTTTCGACTTAGTTTGGCTAAGATCCTGCTATTCAGGACCCCAGCCTATCTCCTTTCTCCCTAAATTGGTTGTTCATGTACTTTAGGCACACCACAGATTGGATTCTGGGGTACCCTTATAAGTCCCTAGTATATGGTATCCTATATACCCAGGGCATAGGTACCCCAGAGGCCTCTCAGGGGCTGCAGCATGTATTATGCCACCCCTGAAAGACCATGCAAAATGACACAACAGGTCTTCTACAGCAGCCTGTGTAAGGTGGTGTATGCACCCCTTACTCAGATATAGGTTTCCTATATCTACCTTATCACTACACATATAAACCCATCAGTCACCCCTATGGCAGGCCTTATCAATCCTGAAGGCAGGGTGCTGGGTTTTGTGTGAGAGGGTGCAAATGCATGACCAGAGCCCCTCTGCAGCCTTCGGAATCTCACCTCCGGGGTTGTTAGTGATGCAGCCTAGACCATATATTCCTAAGTGCATTATAACCTCGCAGTAAATGCTAACTTTAAAACGGCTGCACGGAACCATGTCGTGTTTGGTGTCAAACACCTTGGAATCATACCTCCACACCAGTAACTGGTGGGGGAAGTATGATTCCTCCATGGTAGAACCACTAGTGTGGGGCACCGGGCTACCCGGTACCAGCTTTCCTTAACCCTGGCATCACAAAATGGATGCTGCAGCCACAGACACGAGTCTGTCCTCCTGCTGCTGGACGAAACTCCGGCAGGGGAAGGCTGGACAATAGGTTTCCTGTCACAGGGAGGTGTGACCACCTCCCAGACAGGCTTTAGTGTATTGGGGCTGGGTGGGTGCACTCCAAGAGTGCTTTGAAGTCTGCACTGGGGGCACATTTGGTGTCCCTGTGCATAGTCCAGCTCAAACCGGTTGCAGGGGCACTCAGCCCCTGCTCTGGCGCGAAACTGGACAAAGGATATGGGTGTAACCACCCCTCTGTCCAGACCCTCCCATAGGGGGGTCTCCAGAGTTTGTCCCACCCCTTCTTTGGGTATAAAGTAGGAACCCCTGACTACAGGACTTTAGATTTACCTGGACTAAATTCTGCTACAGAATCCCAGAACTTCAACTATCTACACTTCGTTGGATGACCGAAGAATCTCCCTTGGAGAAAAGGAGTTACTCCCCTGCAAGGCAGGCACCAAAGACGCATCTGTCCGGTTTGCAACTACGCAGCTCCTGAAGGTCTCCGCAGACTTTGCAACACAGGAGGTGGGTTTCCAAACTTCCCCGAGGCCGATCCATGCTCTCAGCAAACCTGAGATCCAAAACCCTCATGGGGACCGTGCAACCTGAACCTTAGAACCTTCTAAGTCTAAAAGGGTTTGCTCCAAGTCCTCTCCGAAGTGTCCTTAATCTTTAATTTTCCAACCGCGACTTTCCCATAGGATTGTACGGAGCTCGCGGCTGTGTTCTCACACTGCACGCGTCCCCTGTGGGTCCCCTGTCTCACTACCTTGGGTGGTTCCTTGGGGTCCCAGCGATTCTACGTGCTCTAGGCACTGTGTCTAGTCAAGTCATGGGTCTTATACCACTTTCTTAATATATGGTTTGGTCTCACCGTGGGGCCCATTGTATATTGTGCTATTTACTGAAGTTCTATTGTGTTGATATTGTGTATCTTGCTCTGTAATCTCATAAAGAGATTACTAGAGAGTGTTTAGTAATAAATACATATATTTTATATATATATATATACCTTGTGTGGTTCTCCTTTCATTTAGGATGTTCTGATCTGGTAAAGCAAGCTGCTTTACACTCCTTCAAGACTTAGCCTGAAGGCTGCTCTCCATAGCTACCACTAGGATAGCTTTCAATAAAGGTTGTCTTTAAACCTATCATCAATAAGGGTTGTTTGGGCTGGTACAAGGTGCCCACTATAACTAGTGGACAGCATATACCAGGCCAACTTCTCACATAAAGCACATTAGACCACATAACCTGAATCACTGCGCCACTAGGCGCTTGTCATAAAGATGCACATAAGGTCATAAATCACTTGGGAGTAGGTAAAACACATTTAGATCCCCCACTCGTCATGACAACACTTAGATCCTTTATTACTTTGCCATAAGGTAATGGTCATGACAGTGCAGGAAGTGCCCATAAGTAAATACTCCTAACTTGCACCTGTCATATATCACCTGGCCATAACGCAATTGTCATAAACCTAACCATTATACATAACAGCTGAAATATCATAGGAAATACTCTTGGGGTGCCTAGGTCATAAAAACATAGGGAAAGGCACCTCACATTACTGTCCATGTCCTGCCGCTCCTGCAGTATGACCCGTTTTTACATCGCATACATCAATTCCTCAGGGCACAACGTGTAAGTGAATGGCTCAAGACACAGGTTAAAACACCTGCCTCAACATAGTAGGGCTAGTCAAACCACGATACTGAGGAAGGCACAGAAAGTACGTCAAACACGAAAGCCCCAGCGCACTTGCGCTTCTATCACCGGTTATACAGTGGTTGCCTGTCAGCCCGTGGGGCACGGGGACGCCTGCCCACCTACCACAGACTTTATGGCACTTGCGGGGAAGCCGCAGGAACGGGACCTCTATCGAGGGTTTCCCTCACGCCCTGCAGCTGGTGTCTGATTCCTCCAGGCTCCACGTGGTATTTCAGGATGGCGGCTCGGAGATCTCGCGGGGTCCCCTCTGGGTAAATATGGCTTCCCTGCAGCTGCCTGGGAGACTGCGGTGCAGCGGGGAGCTAAGCCAATGCACCCGACCCCGGGTGTGGGCCGTTCGCAGGTCCTGAGCCCTCGCAGGGCTCAGGTCTCACTTCAATACTGGCGGTCTCCTTTCCCGCTCCCAACAGGATGTCCTTGATGCTGCCGGTCGGGGAGAACGGGCACGAACGACCTCGCTGGCCCGGCTTGCAGCAGGGTAAAAAGCGGAACCAGTGTTGCCAGATTTTGAGACCAGTTCCAAGCCCAAAGCTGCTCAAGTATAAGCCCAAATTCAGCCCAACGCAGACCAGTGTCAGCCCAAAAACCAGCCCAAAGTAGCAAGTCTCAAATTATTCAGAAATACCCATCAGAAACCATTTTAAGGACAAATATACATTCTATTCAATATATAGTGGGAGGGAGTTAACTGGGCATCTGTCTTAATGCTACTCTTTTTTAAGACCAGTACTCACTGACTTTGTAATGTGAAACAGGCACTGCTCAAATTACAATAGTAGAAAACAAAGATATAGAAAGGCAGCAATAGTGTTAAGTGCAAATTACAGGCACTTGAGAGGCATGCTTGACTTTTTCCAGCCCTTTATGTAAGTGCATGAAATGTAAGAATGTCAGATGTGTTTGTCTGTCCCAGTATTTACACACAATTTAAATAGCAGTATTTTATTTCTTTTATAGCGCTACTAAACGCAATGCAGGGTGTCAGAGTGCTTTACATACCATACACATTGACAATATGAGATGAGAGACAATAAATCATGCAAGTGTGTAAATCATTGTACAAGATGTGTTGCATGACTCAGTGACGGTTAAAAGATTTAGCAGTTACATAGCTCACTGTGCAATATTAAAAGGCTTACTAATTATGAACGGCAAGTAACGAAAGGATCTGTGTTCAAAACAGTATCCCACTAACCGAGCTACATTAAAAGAAAAAAATCTGTCATCTGCACATTACATGATGTGCTTTGGAGTAGACACATTAACCTTCTAAACTACTTTGATTCAGATCTGAGACTACACAAAGCAGAGATCTCTCCGACAAATACGTTAGCCTCCAGAGTTCACACCAATTATTATTCCCTGATATTTACTGGGCACCTCTGCAGAACATGTCTTAACCCCATAAAATCTTAGAAAACGCAGACTTTGCAACCAATTAAGCATAACAGATGTACTACCATGCTTCTCCTTGTTGTCAATTTCTTTATGGCAGTGTTTTAAAAACAATTTTAGTACAATTTGTTGAGGCCCACATTTTGCATTGGGATTGTGCCACTTTTTCAGCACAAGCCGAAAGCACAATTTGTTAAATCTCATAATGTGCTTAATGCACTCATGATACACCTAATAAAAGCAAATGTGTGGGATCTTATCTGATGTTACTTCTCGTGATGTCACTTACTGTGATGCCACACATTGTGATATCATGGGCTGTGACGGCACACGCCATGATGTCACTTGCATACTGACTAACTAGGTTATTCCCCCCATGTGCTAAAGCTGTAAGAAACTCCATAACTTCAATGCCTTCAATTTTAGGAAGGAATAATTTTACCCAAACACGAAACCTGCTTTGACAACTTTTTCCAAAAGCAACCAACCATTAATTTCAAGAGTAAAAAAATACAATGTACATATTTTTCCCTTTAATGAGTTGGCAAAATTAACACACCGCATTCCACGGAAAAAGGCACTAAAAAACACTTAGGGAAGGCAGTTCCATGCTTTCACATCCACACATGCATTCCACAGGCCTGCCCCTCGCCATCGGGTAACTTCACATGTGGTGTCCTTCCAACTTAAACCCATTATCCATATCGAAAATGAGACCAGACCAGAGAGATACCTTAAACAGCCACCCTGAAGTTATTTGAACAAATGAGGATGGATGCACCTTCCCCTTGGCCAGGAACGACGTATGGGTCAGTGAACACACACCCTCTGTAGCATAAATTTCAACCTAGACCAGTTCCTACTGCTGCTGTATAGGTAGCCTGGACGGAGAGGTAAAAATTGAATGTCACTTACTTAGATTAGGGCAGGGGGCGTGCTTCTCACCAGCAGTGGTGGGTCTCTAGTCCACTCAGCCAACCGTCCTGGCGTCCTCAAGTCGAAGAAGGCAGCTACTCTCAAGGCCAGGGAAGGCTGGGGCCGGACTGCGCCCGCGGGCCCACAGCAGCACACAGGCCAGCCAGGCCAGGCCCAGTGCACGCCGTCTCCGAGCCTGACTCTGCGTGGGTGGGGTGAGCGTGCGTGACTACTAACGCCACACTCCGTGACCGTCCAGTGCAGTGAGTGAGACTCCACCCGGTCGGGGAACTCAGAGCGGGACTCACTCGGAGAGTAAATTATAAGGACGGAGGACATTGGACTGTGTGTGTCGACTGACTCGCAGCAAGCAGTAATTCATTCACCTCACCGGCATCAGACCAGAGAGGAGCAAGTCTGCCTGCTGCGGTCCGCGGGTGATCACACAGCCTGTCCGTCGACGGCGAAAATGAGACGCGCGTCCTCCAGTCAGTCCGTCCGCCACCCGCGCGCTGAAAGAGAGAGCGCATGGTCAGCCTGCATTATAAAGCACAGCGCGGGGGCTGGCAAAAAATTATGCCCAGGGCCATCATTGGTAGTGCTTTCGCGCGCTACAAGATTGACGGTCCTGGGGACCCACATATACGGTACCGCGGCCCGCTCCACACACTACTAAGCTAGGGTGGGTACGCATCGCTGCGCATGTGCAACTGGCAGCAGATGCTCTTGTACTTACATTTTACACGTGCAATCCAACGCTCTGTGATTTTTCTGGAAGAGCCCACCAACTCCCCCAGCAGCACAAGGGAGTTTAGTCCAATATCAACAGATCGTGTGAAGCTCCAGGAATTAACAAGCATTTGCAATGCAATAAGTCTCGCATTTTAGAAACTTTGACCTATTGGTATTGTAAATGACAATACCTTTTTATTTTTGCAGGTGTTTTTTAAACACACAAATAAATGCATTGTCATTTACAATGCCAATAGGTCAAAATCTTGCAATTGCGAGACCTATTGCATTGCAAATGCTTGTTACCACTGCTTTTGGGATTTGGCCTAGTTTTTTATGCATCATTCTAAAATCATGGTGTGTTTCAAGTAGGTAGACCTCCTCCTGTTAAAGATGGGGAGTCTACCATGTGCAGTTCGATGTGTCATCAGGGTTTGGTGAGAAAACAAACACAGCAAGTACAACAAATGCTTATAATAGCTGCCTTCCTGGCCTGTACCAATTACAGACTTGGTGGGGGGGGAGAAGGTGGAAGGAATCGCACACCTAAACTGGGCTACGATACATTTCAGATTTGCTGTTGTCCACAGAATTAATTCTAAAAGTAAGCATTCACATTCTAGAAGTACATAGAAAAATGTAACAAGCATTGGCAAAGCCAATAGGTCTCGCCTTTGGGAACTTATAAGTGTTTAGCCAGAGATATTGACTTTGCCTATGTCTTTAAGCTGTGCTGTACAGAAGTCTGCAGCATGGTGAAAAGTTATAATAAAGAAGTGTCAGAAGCATTTTTGTTACCTTAGATATGACCAAAAAGCATTATGTACAATTGAACGACCATATTAAAAAAGTATTAAAAGTAATGTTCTGAGTTTTTTTTGTCCTTTCAATGCTGGCAACTTGTATCTGCCTGTCCCAATGGTTGCTTGTTGTGTTTTTTTTGTTATGGGGGGCATAAATAACAGGAGGGTGAAGGTCAGTTAGTGAGAGTGAGTGAGAGAGTCAGTCAGTGAGAGAGAGTCAGTCAGTGAGAGAGTGAGTGAGTGTCAGTCAGTGAGAGAATCAGTCAGTGAGAGTGAGTGAGTCAGTCAGTGAGAGTGAATGAGAGAGAGTGAATGAGAGTGAGAGAGAGTGAGTCAGTTAGTCAGTGAGTGAAAGAGAGTGAGTCAGTGAGTCAGTCAGTCTCTTAGCGAGAGAGTCAGTCGGTGAGAGAGAGTCAGTCGGTGAGAGAGTCAGTCGGTGAGAGAGAGAGCGTCTGTGTGAGTGTGCCTGCGTCTGTGAGTGTGCCTGCGTCTGTGAGTGTGCCAGCGTCTGTGAGTGTGTCTGCGTCTGTGAGAGCGTCTGTGAGTGTGTCTGCGTCTGTGAGAGCGTCTGTGAGTGTGTTTTTTTATTTGAGATTATCCTGGAATTCAGCACGCAAACCCTTGAACAAAAAGAAGTGGGAGGGGTAGGGGGAGTGCACGCGCGCGCTAAGCAGCAGCTGTTTGCTCTTTTTCCAAGCACATACTCGTGCTTGTGGCGCGCCGCTGCGCACTCCTGCAAGGCGTATGCCGCCACAAGCACGAGTATGTGCTTGGAAAAAGAGCAGTACGACGGCTAAAGGTCTCCTATGCAGCGCATGCGAGACCTAAAAATCGGATGTGGAACCTCATGACAATTGGTATCCAAGTCCATAAAGAAGGGAAGGTGCACTATAAATGAAAGCAATCAGGAAACATGTATTTATCCAAAGTTTCTTTTCTTTATTTACGTGGTTTGGTTAAAACCGGCACACAGCCAACGCGTTTCGTTCCCTAGTGCCACGGGAACTTCGTCAGGGCTGTAATAATCACAACATATAAAACATAAATATACATATAAAAATCACATATACATACACCATACACTAAAGAAAAATATAACACACAAACAAATATAATACACATACAATGACCCAAAAGAGGAAGAAAGCATAAACCAACGAAGTGTTCAAGGATACACCATCCCTAAATTAACAGAAACATATTATTTATTTCTTCTTATTATTTTTTTAAAAAAAATAAAAAATGCCACTTGAATTTGCTAAAGTATCGCATAAGAAAGGAGCAGAAAAATATATATATAAATCATGTAACACCAAACTATAATAAAGAACATACCATATTTAAACAAACAGAAATCTAAACCAAATATATAAAGTGGGAAAACAAAAGAAAACAGAGAAAACAATACACGGAGGAAGGAAAGCACAATAATGCAAGAAAAAAAAAAAAAAAAAAGAAAATAATACAAAAAGAAAAAAAGAAGAAAAAGAAGAAAAAAAGAAAAAAAGGTAAAGTATAAAGCTTAAATAAGCAAGACAAAAAAAGAGTTAGAAAGCAAAAAACCTTAGAAAAATAGAAAAAGGGGAGAACCATAATCCGTCTGAAAGCACAAACCTAAAAAGGTGACAGGTTAAACTGTCGTATATCGATATATCCAAAACGTCACCATAGATCGCATTCAACAAGATATTCTGTATATCTCACCTTATTGGTAATATAAAGGGAACGTACACAACTCAGTTACAGGTCCAATTGTTATCACGGTATACCGTTTCAAGATCAAGGTCGTACGTCCCCTAATATGGTCAAGACACCCTGTATACAAGGTCTTTTAGAAAATATTCCTATAGGTAAAAGAAGATAAACAGAGCAAATACTAGACAGTGTATAAACAAGAAAGGTAAAAGAAGGCGAGGTATAACCTCGCCAATCACTATCCAAAAATAAAGAACAAAAAAACTCGAACCATAAGCTGTCTCACCTTTAGATTGATTAAATGTAATGAGGAGTCCGAAAATAGGGAGTCCCAGACGGCGCACTGCTCTTTAAATTTCAACAGGTCAACTGCCAAAAAATAAACAGTTTATTAAGGAAAAGAAATATATTTCCAAAAAGATGAGAGAAAATTATTTTGCTCCATGTACCACGTAATTATCAAACAAAAAACGGACCAGTGTTTATATGACCTATGTAACATGGCCTTAGTTATATGAAAAACCAACATACTGACAGTAATCAAATTCTAAGTCGTATCGCGGTCTGAAAGGTACAGGTCCTAAGTGACGAATGAGCCAATATACCTAACAATACACAAAGAAAATTCTCAGTATGAGGCAATCATGTATACGATAAACCACAAATAAGAAATACCAGACGATTATATGCATGTGCAACCATATAAAAATACTAAAAAATAAGACCAATATTCAATTATAAGAAAGAGGCCTAAAATATTACAATATCCAATAACGATGAATAAACGGCCCATTTTTATCATGAATAAGCTAAAAAGCAAAATTGCTAAATTCAATCTATCAAAAATTTAGATAGCGCAAAACAAATGCAGCATCCCTCGCATATAGTATATTGAAGTTACCCGAAAGGTATTTAAAAAAGGGGGGCAGAGCCCCATAGCGTTCTGCAATAAAAACAAAGAAAGGGCACATGTGGCATAATAATAGCAAGCGTAATGTCGTTTAGTATGACTAAATTCAAACAAGCATACTGACGTACCCAGTAGTCACCTATTCTCCAGTGTGAATAGTTCCCGACGGCATGATAACCGGCAACACGATAGTGCAAGCTCCCACGCCATTATTAGCAACAATTTAAGCAATCCCGAGGGCGCAAAATGACGTCCAATTCATGCGACCGAAATGCATCACATAGATGCAACAGAAAGAAACCGCGAGTCCGGCGGCCATCATGGAAATGTAATCCAGATGGGAAGAAACATATTATTGCCATGCAGTTTAAGCATAATGATAAAAAAAAGGATGTTGTATAGTTTTATAATGCAAAAAACCAACTCGAACATCATGTATCAGCTAAATTACAAATTTAGAAAAAATATGTATATATACGGGTAAGTTTCCAACGTATCGTACCCATAGTGTAATAATGTCTTCTAACGAAGAATAGTCTAGTTTGTAGACAGAACTGAAAAACGAGGTGAATGATTACATAGAACAACACCCAAGCCAGTTACGGCGGTGTCATCAGATGCAAATTTTTTTATTTTTTTTATTTTTTGTTATATACATAAATGATGACCAACCCAGGGGCCATCTTGTAGTGTATTCTGAAATCAATTTCTACAATAATCTTATCACAGTATTTTCTAACTCACAGACGGAACAGCATATTACCCAAAAGATCTCTTGAGAACCAATATAAAACCTTAGAGAGGGATACATACTGAAAAAAAGGGAAAAGAAAATGAGAGGATAAAATTAAATACATACATTAACTATCATTTCAAAACAGAAAAAATAATAAAAATTACAAATTTTTAAAAAAATTATATGAAGCTACAATCACAGTAAAGAGATTTTCTCTCCAAAAAATTAATTAACTCAAAAGGCTATTCCCTTCTACAGAGGTATGATGAGAAGCCTTATTACAGAGTATTAACAGATACTTAAGGCCACATCAAATGTACACAATATGCACCCTTCTATCCAAGAAAATAGTGTAATTCTTTATCAGTATTGTGGCCTTTCTCAGTGGCCTTAAGACGACATATCCATTTTGCTTCCCTCTGCCTACACAGCAGTTCACGATCGCCACCCCTAGCTCCCTGGGGTACATGGTCAATACCATGAAACCAGAAAGAATTGTCATCGGGATGTACCTTCATATAATGGTCGCTCACAGGGTACCGGCTATCCTTGTTAAGTATAGCTCTACGGTGTTCCTGGATGCGAACTTTAGAGAGCGTACAGTGCTACCCACGTAGATGATATCACATTTGCAACCTAAAATATATATAACGTGGGTAGTATTGCAATTGATAAAATGAACAATTCTATGGGAATTAGAGGTATTATACGAAAAATTAGTAATTTTATTCCTACCAAAAGGACAGATGTTACACGTACCACAAGTAAAAAAACCGAGTGGTTTAGGTGGCAACCATGTCTCACGTGGATTCATTATATAACTTGGACACAACGCATCGCGTAGGGACCTCCCTCTACGATATGTCATGGAGGGTTTATCAGTTATACTCTTACTTAGGCCAGGGATATCAGTCAAAATGCCCCAATTCTTTTTTAAAATGTTGTATATTCTGCCACTGTTTAGGTTGTATTGGGTGACAAAACTAGCTGGTCGTTCCTTCTTATTTCCAGTTTTCACCACGGGCTTATTACACAGGGTATCCTCCCGTTTGAGGTGTTGCGCTTTATCTATTGCTTTGTCAATAACCTTTCTGTCATAGCCTCTCTTTAAAAATCTGTACCTAGTGTCCTGAATGTTCTTATAATAAGTATCTTCCTCACTGCAGTTTCTTCTTAATCTTGTCATTTCGCCATAGGGGATGTTATTAATGACTGTGCGTGAGTGGGCACTATCTGCACGTAAAAGAGCATTACAAGCTGTATCCTTTCTATAGAGAGAGCTTTGTACAACTCCCTCTTTGACATAAAAATGTATGTCCAAGAAATTGATTTTGTCTTTATTATGAGTCATAGTGAGTTTCACATTAAAATTATTTGAATTCAGGTAAGTATGATAATGATCTAACTGTTCCATGGACCCTGACCATAGGACAATGATATCATCAATATATCTCCCCCAGAAAACGATATGCTCAGTCCAGGGGAGGCACGTCTGTTCCAAGCAAACTCCCTCTCAAACCACCCCATGAAGAGGCAGGCGTACGAGGGAGCAAATTTCGAACCCATGGCAGTCCCAAGTATTTGATGGAACCAGGTGGTATCGTGTAGAAAGAAGTTGTTACTCAAAATGAGATCTATCATCTCTAATAGCATTTCATTAAATTCATAGTGCTCAGCACTTTCCCTATCCAAAAAGAACGGACCGCAAGTACTCCAAACTCCTTACAAATACAAGTGTAAAGGCTTTCTACATCAAATGTAACAAATGAAAGCTCATCGGACCACTGAAGGTCCTTGAACTTGTTCAAGATATCTTTACTGTCCATGATATACGAGGGAAGGTCACTAACATATCCTTGAAGTCGAAGGTCCACAAATTCAGAAATTTTCTCCGTAGGAGAGTTTATCCCTGATATTATGGGACGGCCAGGGGAAATTTACCCCCTTATGAATCTTGGGTAAGATGTAAATGCATGGGTATTTAGGATTTTCAATTCTGAGATATCTGAACTCATCTTCCGTCAATAAACCGATGTCCCTCCATTCACTCAGTTTTATATTTATCATCACGGTAACACCTTTGATGGGATTAACTGGAATCCGTTGATAGCACAAAGTATTGTTCAATTGTCGCTCAATTTCAGACATATAATCATAGTGGTTCATAACCACAACATTACCGCCCTTGTCGGCCTCTTTTATGACAATAGTTTTGTCCGCTTTAAGTCTATTTAGCGCCTGCCTTTCATTGGCGGTAATGTTGTGGTTACTACGTACCAATGATCCACAAGATGCCTCCAATTTGTACAGATCTTTACTAACTCTATCATAGAAAGTATCTATGCTTGGATGGTAATTATACGTGGGTACAAATTTTGATCCTGGTTTTAATTGACTATCAAAGTCACAGTTTTGTTCAATACCAAAGTCTCTCAGTAAAGTAGACATATCGTTTTTACCATCATCGTCTAGACTAAGCAAAAGTTGTATATTGCGAATATCACTTACAGAGTGCGATATACTATCTGACTCAGCAGAGGGATTAGATGTTCTAGGGATTTGTTGAGAGAAGAAATCTTTCAGTTTCAAAGTTCTTACAAATTTATATAGATCAATATGAACTTCAATCAAATCCCCTCCTTGTGTTGGACAAAAGTTCAAGCCCTTACTGAGAACAGACAATTCATTTTTATCCAAATTTTTATTTGACAAATTAACAATTTTCAAATCATATTCATTGTATAAATCATCAAAACCCATGTCATTGCCAATTACATTGTCATTCATTGTTTTGTTTTCGTCACAACATTCTGTTTGCTGACTGGACCTCTTCCCGTACCTGCCCTTAGACCTCCTCCCTCCCCTCCGGGTTTTGGTTGATCTCGTTTTTGTTGTAGTCTGCTGCTGATTCTCAATTTGGCGAGCTCCTTCTGAAAAGAAGAAGCTCCTTCCCCCAAAGGGGTCTCAGATGGTATATTGGAGGCGGTACTGCTCATCGAGGAAGATGATATACTACTACCAGAGCGAACATCCTCACTTTCTTCCCTCTCCTCACGAGTTCTTTTTTCTCATCCCCCTTGGACATTATCAAATTTCTTTGCGAACGTGTACACACGTCCGTCCCGGTAATCTCTATCGTCCCTCCTAATCTTTTTGAGTTTTTCTCCTTCAAATATACCTGATGTTCTTCCATAACTTTTTCAAGATGGAAAAATTCTTTTCAATAAGATCTTTAGACTCCATATTATTAATTTCTTTTTCTAGGGCCTCAATTTCCCCCTGTAGTTTCTCTCCTTTTTCCTTAGCATGACGTGTCAATATTTGCATCATAACCTGTGATGCATGCTCAAGGTTACCCTCCCACTCATTTAGAAGATCCTCACTTAAATCTTCAAAAGTTGGGAAGATTAAAATTCTTAAACCCCTTGGTATTTTTTATTAGCTAGATATTGTTGGAGCGTCACCCCGTCCCACCAACGGGATAGCTCCTGCTTTTTTAATCGTTCGAGCCTAAGGAATAGTGTTTTCAAACTTGCTCTATTAGGAATACCCTGTAGTTGGGGTTCCTTTGAACTATCGGTGCCAAATAGATTGAGGGCCATTTCTTCTCTTCCATCTTCAAATCTAGGCATGTTACTGTAGTTAGATAATCGTCACGAAGGGAATCAGTGCAAGACAGTCAAAATCCAAGGATTACAAAATACCAAAAAGCATACAGCAGCAGACCAAGGCCAAGCACATTAGATCCCACCAGTTTCATAAAATATTATTCAAGTGCAACTACTTCCGGCATCCGCTGCTGGAAGATGTCAACAATAATACAAGTCCATAAAGAAGGGAAGGTGCACTATAAATGAAAGCAATCAGGAAACATGTATTTATCCAAAGTTTCTTTTCTTTATTTACGTGGTTTGGTTAAAACCGGCACACAGCCAACGCGTTTCGTTCCCTAGTGCCACGGGAACTTCGTCAGGGCTGTAATAATCACAACATATAAAACATAAATATACATATAAAAATCACATATACATACACCATACACTAAAGAAAAATATAACACACAAACAAATATAATACACATACAATGACCCAAAAGAGGAAGAAAGCATAAACCAACGAAGTGTTCAAGGATACACCATCCCTAAATTAACAGAAACATATTATTTATTTCTTATTATTATTTTTAAAAAAAAATAAAAAATGCCACTTGAATTTGCTAAAGTATCGCATAAGAAAGGAGCAGAAAAATATATATATAAATCATGTAACACCAAACTATAATAAAGAACATACCATATTTAAACAAACAGAAATCTAAACCAAATATATAAAGTGGGAAAACAAAAGAAAACAGAGAAAACAATACACGGAGGAAGGAAAGCACAATAATGCAAGGAAAAAAAAAAGAAAATAATACAAAAAGAAAAAAGAAGAAAAAAGAAGAAAAAAAGAAAAAAGGTAAAGTATAAAGCAAGACAAAAAAAGAGTTAGAAAGCAAAAACCTTAGAAAAATAGAAAAAGGGGAGAACCATAATCCGTCTGAAAGCACAAACCTAAAAAGGTGACAGGTTAAACTGTCGTATATCGATATATCCAAAACGTCACCATAGATCGCATTCAACAAGATATTCTGTATATCTCACCTTATTGGTAATATAAAGGGAACGTACACAACTCAGTTACAGGTCCAATTGTTATCACGGTATACCGTTTCAAGATCAAGGTCGTACGTCCCCTAATATGGTCAAGACACCCTGTATACAAGGTCTTTTAGAAAATATTCCTATAGGTAAAAGAAGATAAACAGAGCAAATACTAGACAGTGTATAAACAAGAAAGGTAAAAGAAGGCGAGGTATAACCTCGCCAATCACTATCCAAAAATAAAGAACAAAAAAACTCGAACCATAAGCTGTCTCACCTTTAGATTGATTAAATGTAATGAGGGAGTCCGAAAATAGGGGGTCCCAGACGGCGCACTGCTCTTTAAATTTCAACAGGTCAACTGCCAAAAAATAAACAGTTTATTAAGGAAAAGAAATATATTTCCAAAAAAGATGAGAGAAAATTATTTTGCTCCATGTACCACGTAATTATCAAACAAAAAACGGACCAGTGTTTATATGACCTATGTAACATGGCCTTAGTTATATGAAAAACCAACATACTGACAGTAATCAAATTCTAAGTCGTATCGCGGTCTGAAAGGTACAGGTCCTAAGTGACGAATGAGCCAATATACCTAACAATACACAAAGAAAATTCTCAGTATGAGGCAATCATGTATACGATAAACCACAAATAAGAAATACCAGACGATTATATGCATGTGCAACCATATAAAAATACTAAAAAATAAGACCAATATTCAATTATAAGAAAGAGGCCTAAAATATTACAATATCCAATAACGATGAATAAACGGCCCATTTTTATCATGAATAAGCTAAAAAGCAAAATTGCTAAATTCAATCTATCAAAAATTTAGATAGCGCAAAACAAATGCAGCATCCCCTCACATATAGTATATTGAAGTTACCCGAAAGGTATTTAAAAAGGGGCAGAGCCCCATAGCGTTCTGCAATAAAAACAAAGAAAGGGCACATGTGGCATAATAATAGCAAGCGTAATGTCGTTTAGTACGACTAAATTCAAACAAGCATACTGACGTACCCAGTAGTCACCTATTCTCCAGTGTGAATAGTTCCCGACGGCATGATAACCGGCAACACGATAGTGCAAGCTCCCACGCCATTATTAGCAACAATTTAAGCAATCCCGAGGGCGCAAAATGACGTCCAATTCATGCGACCGAAATGCATCACATAGATGCAACAGAAAGAAACCGCGAGTCCGGCGGCCATCATGGAAATGTAATCCAGATGGGAAGAAACATATTATTGCCATGCAGTTTAAGCATAATGATAAAAAAAGGATGTTGTATAGTTTTATAATGCAAAAACCAACTCGAACATCATGTATCAGCTAAATTACAAATTTAGAAAAAATATGTATATATACGGGTAAGTTTCCAACGTATCGTACCCATAGTGTAATAATGTCTTCTAACGAAGAATAGTCTAGTTTGTAGACAGAACTGAAAAACGAGGTGAATGATTACATAGAACAACACCCAAGCCAGTTACGGCGGTGTCATCAGATGCAAATTTTTTTATTTTTTTATTTTTTGTTATATACATAAATGATGACCAACCCAGGGGCCATCTTGTAGTGTATTCTGAAATCAATTTCTACAATAATCTTATCACAGTATTTTCTAACTCACAGACGGAACAGCATATTACCCAAAAGATCTCTTGAGAATCAATATAAAACCTTAGAGAGGGATACATACTGAAAAAAAGGGGAAAAGAAAATGAGAGGATAAAATTAAATACATACATTAACTATCATTTCAAAACAGAAAAAATAATAAAAATTACAAATTTTTTAAAAAAATTATATGAAGCTACAATCACAGTAAAGAGATTTTCTCTCCAAAAAATTAATTAACTCAAAAGGCTATTCCCTTCTACAGAGGTATGATGAGAAGCCTTATTACAGAGTATTAACAGATACTTAAGGCCACATCAAATGTACACAATATGCACCCTTCTATCCAAGAAAATAGTGTAATTCTTTATCAGTATTGTGGCCTTTCTCAGTGGCCTTAAGACGACATATCCATTTTGCTTCCCTCTGCCTACACAGCAGTTCACGATCGCCACCCCTAGCTCCCTGGGGTACATGGTCAATACCATGAAACCAGAAAGAATTGTCATCGGGATGTACCTTCATATAATGGTCGCTCACAGGGTACCGGCTATCCTTGTTAAGTATAGCTCTACGGTGTTCCTGGATGCGAACTTTTAGAGAGCGTACAGTGCTACCCACGTAGATGATATCACATTTGCAACCTAAAATATATATAACGTGGGTAGTATTGCAATTGATAAAATGAACAATTCTATGGGAATTAGAGGTATTATACGAAAAATTAGTAATTTTATTCCTACCAAAAGGACAGATGTTACACGTACCACAAGTAAAAAAACCGAGTGGTTTAGGTGGCAACCATGTCTCACGTGGATTCATTATATAACTTGGACACAACGCATCGCGTAGGGACCTCCCTCTACGATATGTCATGGAGGGTTTATCAGTTATACTCTTACTTAGGCCAGGGATATCAGTCAAAATGCCCCAATTCTTTTTTAAAATGTTGTATATTCTGCCACTGTTTAGGTTGTATTGGGTGACAAAACTAGCTGGTCGTTCCTTCTTATTTCCAGTTTTCACCACGGGCTTATTACACAGGGTATCCTCCCGTTTGAGGTGTTGCGCTTTATCTATTGCTTTGTCAATAACCTTTCTGTCATAGCCTCTCTTTAAAAATCTGTACCTAGTGTCCTGAATGTTCTTATAATAAGTATCTTCCTCACTGCAGTTTCTTCTTAATCTTGTCATTTCGCCATAGGGGATGTTATTAATGACTGTGCGTGAGTGGGCACTATCTGCACGTAAAAGAGCATTACAAGCTGTATCCTTTCTATAGAGAGAGCTTTGTACAACTCCCTCTTTGACATAAAAATGTATGTCCAAGAAATTGATTTTGTCTTTATTATGAGTCATAGTGAGTTTCACATTAAAATTATTTGAATTCAGGTAAGTATGATAATGATCTAACTGTTCCATGGACCCTGACCATAGGACAATGATATCATCAATATATCTCCCCCAGAAAACGATATGCTCAGTCCAGGGGGAGGCACGTCTGTTCCAAGCAAACTCCCTCTCAAACCACCCCATGAAGAGGCAGGCGTACGAGGGAGCAAATTTCGAACCCATGGCAGTCCCAAGTATTTGATGGAACCAGGTGGTATCGTGTAGACAGAAGTTGTTACTCAAAATGAGATCTATCATCTCTAATAGCATTTCATTAAATTCATAGTGCTCAGCACTTTCCCTATCCAAAAAGAACGGACCGCAAGTACTCCAAACTCCTTACAAATACAAGTGTAAAGGCTTTCTACATCAAATGTAACAAATGAAAGCTCATCGGACCACTGAAGGTCCTTGAACTTGTTCAAGATATCTTTACTGTCCATGATATACGAGGAAGGTCACTAACATATCCTTGAAGTCGAAGGTCCACAAATTCAGAAATTTTCTCCGTAGGAGAGTTTATCCCTGATATTATGGGACGGCCAGGGGAAATTTACCCCCTTATGAATCTTGGGTAAGATGTAAATGCATGGGTATTTAGGATTTTCAATTCTGAGATATCTGAACTCATCTTCCGTCAATAAACCGATGTCCCTCCATTCACTCAGTTTTATATTTATCATCACGGTAACACCTTTGATGGGATTAACTGGAATCCGTTGATAGCACAAAGTATTGTTCAATTGTCGCTCAATTTCAGACATATAATCATAGTGGTTCATAACCACAACATTACCGCCCTTGTCGGCCTCTTTTATGACAATAGTTTTGTCCGCTTTAAGTCTATTTAGCGCCTGCCTTTCATTGGCGGTAATGTTGTGGTTACTACGTACCAATGATCCACAAGATGCCTCCAATTTGTACAGATCTTTACTAACTCTATCATAGAAAGTATCTATGCTTGGATGGTAATTATACGTGGGTACAAATTTTGATCCTGGTTTTAATTGACTATCAAAGTCACAGTTTTGTTCAATACCAAAGTCTCTCAGTAAAGTAGACATATCGTTTTTACCATCATCGTCTAGACTAAGCAAAAGTTGTATATTGCGAATATCACTTACAGAGTGCGATATACTATCTGACTCAGCAGAGGGATTAGATGTTCTAGGGATTTGTTGAGAGAAGAAATCTTTCAGTTTCAAAGTTCTTACAAATTTATATAGATCAATATGAACTTCAATCAAATCCCCTCCTTGTGTTGGACAAAAGTTCAAGCCCTTACTGAGAACAGACAATTCATTTTTATCCAAATTTTTATTTGACAAATTAACAATTTTCAAATCATATTCATTGTATAAATCATCAAAACCCATGTCATTGCCAATTACATTGTCATTCATTGTTTTGTTTTCGTCACAACATTCTGTTTGCTGACTGGACCTCTTCCCGTACCTGCCCTTAGACCTCCTCCCTCCCCTCCGGGTTTTGGTTGATCTCGTTTTTGTTGTAGTCTGCTGCTGATTCTCAATTTGGCGAGCTCCTTCTGAAAAGAAGAAGCTCCTTCCCCCAAAGGGGTCTCAGATGGTATATTGGAGGCGGTACTGCTCATCGAGGAAGATGATATACTACTACCAGAGCGAACATCCTCACTTTCTTCCCTCTCCTCACGAGTTCTTTTTTTCTCATCCCCCCCTTGGACATTATCAAATTTCTTTGCGAACGTGTACACACGTCCGTCCCGGTAATCTCTATCGTCCCTCCTAATCTTTTTGAGTTTTTTCTCCTTCAAATATACCTGATGTTCTTCCATAACTTTTTTCAAGATGGAAAAATTCTTTTCAATAAGATCTTTAGACTCCATATTATTAATTTCTTTTTCTAGGGCCTCAATTTCCCCCTCTAGTTTCTCTCCTTTTTCCTTAGCATGACGTGTCAATATTTGCATCATAACCTGTGATGCATGCTCAAGGTTACCCTCCCACTCATTTAGAAGATCCTCACTTAAATCTTCAAAAGTTGGGAAGATTAAAATTCTTAAACCCCTTGGTATTTTTTTATTAGCTAGATATTGTTGGAGCGTCACCCCGTCCCACCAACGGGATAGCTCCTGCTTTTTTAATCGTTCGAGCCTAAGGAATAGTGTTTTCAAACTTGCTCTATTAGGAATACCCTGTAGTTGGGGTTCCTTTGAACTATCGGTGCCAAATAGATTGAGGGCCATTTCTTCTCTTCCATCTTCAAATCTAGGCATGTTACTGTAGTTAGATAATCGTCACGAAGGGAATCAGTGCAAGACAGTCAAAATCCAAGGATTACAAAATACCAAAAAGCATACAGCAGCAGACCAAGGCCAAGCACATTAGATCCCACCAGTTTCATAAAATATTATTCAAGTGCAACTACTTCCGGCATCCGCTGCTGGAAGATGTCAACAATAATACAAGTCCATAAAGAAGGGAAGGTGCACTATAAATGAAAGCAATCAGGAAACATGTATTTATCCAAAGTTTCTTTTCTTTATTTACGTGGTTTGGTTAAAACCGGCACACAGCCAACGCGTTTCGTTCCCTAGTGCCACGGGAACTTCGTCAGGGCTGTAATAATCACAACATATAAAACATAAATATACATATAAAAATCACATATACATACACCATACACTAAAGAAAAATATAACACACAAACAAATATAATACACATACAATGACCCAAAAGAGGAAGAAAGCATAAACCAACGAAGTGTTCAAGGATACACCATCCCTAAATTAACAGAAACATATTATTTATTTCTTATTATTATTTTTAAAAAAAATAAAAAATGCCACTTGAATTTGCTAAAGTATCGCATAAGAAAGGAGCAGAAAAATATATATATAAATCATGTAACACCAAACTATAATAAAGAACATACCATATTTAAACAAACAGAAATCTAAACCAAATATATAAAGTGGGAAAACAAAAGAAAACAGAGAAAACAATACACGGAGGAAGGAAAGCACAATAATGCAAGGAAAAAAAAAGAAAATAATACAAAAAGAAAAAAGAAGAAAAAAAGAAGAAAAAAAGAAAAAAGTGTAAAGTATAAAGCAAGACAAAAAAAGAGTTAGAAAGCAAAAAACCTTAGAAAAATAGAAAAAGGGGAGAACCATAATCCGTCTGAAAGCACAAACCTAAAAAGGTGACAGGTTAAACTGTCGTATATCGATATATCCAAAACGTCACCATAGATCGCATTCAACAAGATATTCTGTATATCTCACCTTATTGGTAATATAAAGGGAACGTACACAACTCAGTTACAGGTCCAATTGTTATCACGGTATACCGTTTCAAGATCAAGGTCGTACGTCCCCTAATATGGTCAAGACACCCTGTATACAAGGTCTTTTAGAAAATATTCCTATAGGTAAAAGAAGATAAACAGAGCAAATACTAGACAGTGTATAAACAAGAAAGGTAAAAGAAGGCGAGGTATAACCTCGCCAATCACTATCCAAAAATAAAGAACAAAAAACTCGAACCATAAGCTGTCTCACCTTTAGATTGATTAAATGTAATGAGGGAGTCCGAAAATAGGGAGTCCCAGACGGCGCACTGCTCTTTAAATTTCAACAGGTCAACTGCCAAAAAATAAACAGTTTATTAAGGAAAAGAAATATATTTCCAAAAAGATGAGAGAAAATTATTTTGCTCCATGTACCACGTAATTATCAAACAAAAAACGGACCAGTGTTTATATGACCTATGTAACATGGCCTTAGTTATATGAAAAACCAACATACTGACAGTAATCAAATTCTAAGTCGTATCGCGGTCTGAAAGGTACAGGTCCTAAGTGACGAATGAGCCAATATACCTAACAATACACAAAGAAAATTCTCAGTATGAGGCAATCATGTATACGATAAACCACAAATAAGAAATACCAGACGATTATATGCATGTGCAACCATATAAAAATACTAAAAAATAAGACCAATATTCAATTATAAGAAAGAGGCCTAAAATATTACAATATCCAATAACGATGAATAAACGGCCCATTTTTATCATGAATAAGCTAAAAAGCAAAATTGCTAAATTCAATCTATCAAAAATTTAGATAGCGCAAAACAAATGCAGCATCCCCTCACATATAGTATATTGAAGTTACCCGAAAGGTATTTAAAAAGGGGCAGAGCCCCATAGCGTTCTGCAATAAAAACAAAGAAAGGGCACATGTGGCATAATAATAGCAAGCGTAATGTCGTTTAGTACGACTAAATTCAAACAAGCATACTGACGTACCCAGTAGTCACCTATTCTCCAGTGTGAATAGTTCCCGACGGCATGATAACCGGCAACACGATAGTGCAAGCTCCCACGCCATTATTAGCAACAATTTAAGCAATCCCGAGGGCGCAAAATGACGTCCAATTCATGCGACCGAAATGCATCACATAGATGCAACAGAAAGAAACCGCGAGTCCGGCGGCCATCATGGAAATGTAATCCAGATGGGAAGAAACATATTATTGCCATGCAGTTTAAGCATAATGATAAAAAAGGATGTTGTATAGTTTTATAATGCAAAAACCAACTCGAACATCATGTATCAGCTAAATTACAAATTTAGAAAAAATATGTATATATACGGGTAAGTTTCCAACGTATCGTACCCATAGTGTAATAATGTCTTCTAACGAAGAATAGTCTAGTTTGTAGACAGAACTGAAAAACGAGGTGAATGATTACATAGAACAACACCCAAGCCAGTTACGGCGGTGTCATCAGATGCAAAAATTTTTATTTTTTTTATTTTTTGTTATATACATAAATGATGACCAACCCAGGGGCCATCTTGTAGTGTATTCTGAAATCAATTTCTACAATAATCTTATCACAGTATTTTCTAACTCACAGACGGAACAGCATATTACCCAAAAGATCTCTTGAGAATCAATATAAAACCTTAGAGAGGGATACATACTGAAAAAAAGGGGAAAAGAAAATGAGAGGATAAAATTAAATACATACATTAACTATCATTTCAAAACAGAAAAAATAATAAAAATTACAAATTTTTTAAAAAAATTATATGAAGCTACAATCACAGTAAAGAGATTTTCTCTCCAAAAAATTAATTAACTCAAAAGGCTATTCCCTTCTACAGAGGTATGATGAGAAGCCTTATTACAGAGTATTAACAGATACTTAAGGCCACATCAAATGTACACAATATGCACCCTTCTATCCAAGAAAATAGTGTAATTCTTTATCAGTATTGTGGCCTTTCTCAGTGGCCTTAAGACGACATATCCATTTTGCTTCCCTCTGCCTACACAGCAGTTCACGATCGCCACCCCTAGCTCCCTGGGGTACATGGTCAATACCATGAAACCAGAAAGAATTGTCATCGGGATGTACCTTCATATAATGGTCGCTCACAGGGTACCGGCTATCCTTGTTAAGTATAGCTCTACGGTGTTCCTGGATGCGAACTTTTAGAGAGCGTACAGTGCTACCCACGTAGATGATATCACATTTGCAACCTAAAATATATATAACGTGGGTAGTATTGCAATTGATAAAATGAACAATTCTATGGGAATTAGAGGTATTATACGAAAAATTAGTAATTTTATTCCTACCAAAAGGACAGATGTTACACGTACCACAAGTAAAAAAACCGAGTGGTTTAGGTGGCAACCATGTCTCACGTGGATTCATTATATAACTTGGACACAACGCATCGCGTAGGGACCTCCCTCTACGATATGTCATGGAGGGTTTATCAGTTATACTCTTACTTAGGCCAGGGATATCAGTCAAAATGCCCCAATTCTTTTTTAAAATGTTGTATATTCTGCCACTGTTTAGGTTGTATTGGGTGACAAAACTAGCTGGTCGTTCCTTCTTATTTCCAGTTTTCACCACGGGCTTATTACACAGGGTATCCTCCCGTTTGAGGTGTTGCGCTTTATCTATTGCTTTGTCAATAACCTTTCTGTCATAGCCTCTCTTTAAAAATCTGTACCTAGTGTCCTGAATGTTCTTATAATAAGTATCTTCCTCACTGCAGTTTCTTCTTAATCTTGTCATTTCGCCATAGGGGATGTTATTAATGACTGTGCGTGAGTGGGCACTATCTGCACGTAAAAGAGCATTACAAGCTGTATCCTTTCTATAGAGAGAGCTTTGTACAACTCCCTCTTTGACATAAAAATGTATGTCCAAGAAATTGATTTTGTCTTTATTATGAGTCATAGTGAGTTTCACATTAAAATTATTTGAATTCAGGTAAGTATGATAATGATCTAACTGTTCCATGGACCCTGACCATAGGACAATGATATCATCAATATATCTCCCCCAGAAAACGATATGCTCAGTCCAGGGGAGGCACGTCTGTTCCAAGCAAACTCCCTCTCAAACCACCCCATGAAGAGGCAGGCGTACGAGGGAGCAAATTTCGAACCCATGGCAGTCCCAAGTATTTGATGGAACCAGGTGGTATCGTGTAGAAAGAAGTTGTTACTCAAAATGAGATCTATCATCTCTAATAGCATTTCATTAAATTCATAGTGCTCAGCACTTTCCCTATCCAAAAAGAACGGACCGCAAGTACTCCAAACTCCTTACAAATACAAGTGTAAAGGCTTTCTACATCAAATGTAACAAATGAAAGCTCATCGGACCACTGAAGGTCCTTGAACTTGTTCAAGATATCTTTACTGTCCATGATATACGAGGGAAGGTCACTAACATATCCTTGAAGTCGAAGGTCCACAAATTCAGAAATTTTCTCCGTAGGAGAGTTTATCCCTGATATTATGGGACGGCCAGGGGAAATTTACCCCCTTATGAATCTTGGGTAAGATGTAAATGCATGGGTATTTAGGATTTTCAATTCTGAGATATCTGAACTCATCTTCCGTCAATAAACCGATGTCCCTCCATTCACTCAGTTTTATATTTATCATCACGGTAACACCTTTGATGGGATTAACTGGAATCCGTTGATAGCACAAAGTATTGTTCAATTGTCGCTCAATTTCAGACATATAATCATAGTGGTTCATAACCACAACATTACCGCCCTTGTCGGCCTCTTTTATGACAATAGTTTTGTCCGCTTTAAGTCTATTTAGCGCCTGCCTTTCATTGGCGGTAATGTTGTGGTTACTACGTACCAATGATCCACAAGATGCCTCCAATTTGTACAGATCTTTACTAACTCTATCATAGAAAGTATCTATGCTTGGATGGTAATTATACGTGGGTACAAATTTTGATCCTGGTTTTAATTGACTATCAAAGTCACAGTTTTGTTCAATACCAAAGTCTCTCAGTAAAGTAGACATATCGTTTTTACCATCATCGTCTAGACTAAGCAAAAGTTGTATATTGCGAATATCACTTACAGAGTGCGATATACTATCTGACTCAGCAGAGGGATTAGATGTTCTAGGGATTTGTTGAGAGAAGAAATCTTTCAGTTTCAAAGTTCTTACAAATTTATATAGATCAATATGAACTTCAATCAAATCCCCTCCTTGTGTTGGACAAAAGTTCAAGCCCTTACTGAGAACAGACAATTCATTTTTATCCAAATTTTTATTTGACAAATTAACAATTTTCAAATCATATTCATTGTATAAATCATCAAAACCCATGTCATTGCCAATTACATTGTCATTCATTGTTTTGTTTTCGTCACAACATTCTGTTTGCTGACTGGACCTCTTCCCGTACCTGCCCTTAGACCTCCTCCCTCCCCTCCGGGTTTTGGTTGATCTCGTTTTTGTTGTAGTCTGCTGCTGATTCTCAATTTGGCGAGCTCCTTCTGAAAAGAAGAAGCTCCTTCCCCCAAAGGGGTCTCAGATGGTATATTGGAGGCGGTACTGCTCATCGAGGAAGATGATATACTACTACCAGAGCGAACATCCTCACTTTCTTCCCTCTCCTCACGAGTTCTTTTTTCTCATCCCCCTTGGACATTATCAAATTTCTTTGCGAACGTGTACACACGTCCGTCCCGGTAATCTCTATCGTCCCTCCTAATCTTTTTGAGTTTTTCTCCTTCAAATATACCTGATGTTCTTCCATAACTTTTTCAAGATGGAAAAATTCTTTTCAATAAGATCTTTAGACTCCATATTATTAATTTCTTTTCTAGGGCCTCAATTTCCCCCTGTAGTTTCTCTCCTTTTTCCTTAGCATGACGTGTCAATATTTGCATCATAACCTGTGATGCATGCTCAAGGTTACCCTCCCACTCATTTAGAAGATCCTCACTTAAATCTTCAAAAGTTGGGAAGATTAAAATTCTTAAACCCCTTGGTATTTTTTTATTAGCTAGATATTGTTGGAGCGTCACCCCGTCCCACCAACGGGATAGCTCCTGCTTTTTAATCGTTCGAGCCTAAGGAATAGTGTTTTCAAACTTGCTCTATTAGGAATACCCTGTAGTTGGGGTTCCTTTGAACTATCGGTGCCAAATAGATTGAGGGCCATTTCTTCTCTTCCATCTTCAAATCTAGGCATGTTACTGTAGTTAGATAATCGTCACGAAGGGAATCAGTGCAAGACAGTCAAAATCCAAGGATTACAAAATACCAAAAAGCATACAGCAGCAGACCAAGGCCAAGCACATTAGATCCCACCAGTTTCATAAAATATTATTCAAGTGCAACTACTTCCGGCATCCGCTGCTGGAAGATGTCAACAATAATACAAGTCCATAAAGAAGGGAAGGTGCACTATAAATGAAAGCAATCAGGAAACATGTATTTATCCAAAGTTTCTTTTCTTTATTTACGTGGTTTGGTTAAAACCGGCACACAGCCAACGCGTTTCGTTCCCTAGTGCCACGGGAACTTCGTCAGGGCTGTAATAATCACAACATATAAAACATAAATATACATATAAAAATCACATATACATACACCATACACTAAAGAAAAATATAACACACAAACAAATATAATACACATACAATGACCCAAAAGAGGAAGAAAGCATAAACCAACGAAGTGTTCAAGGATACACCATCCCTAAATTAACAGAAACATATTATTTATTTCTTATTATTATTTAAAAAAAAAAAAAATGCCACTTGAATTTGCTAAAGTATCGCATAAGAAAGGAGCAGAAAAATATATATATAAATCATGTAACACCAAACTATAATAAAGAACATACCATATTTAAACAAACAGAAATCTAAACCAAATATATAAAGTGGGAAAACAAAAGAAAACAGAGAAAACAATACACGGAGGAAGGAAAGCACAATAATGCAAGGAAAAAAAAAAGAAAATAATACAAAAAGAAAAGAAGAAGAAAAAGAAGAAAAAAAGAAAAAAAGGTAAAGTATAAAGCAAGACAAAAAAAGAGTTAGAAAGCAAAAAACCTTAGAAAAATAGAAAAAAGGGGAGAACCATAATCCGTCTGAAAGCACAAACCTAAAAAGGTGACAGGTTAAACTGTCGTATATCGATATATCCAAAACGTCACCATAGATCGCATTCAACAAGATATTCTGTATATCTCACCTTATTGGTAATATAAAGGGAACGTACACAACTCAGTTACAGGTCCAATTGTTATCACGGTATACCGTTTCAAGATCAAGGTCGTACGTCCCCTAATATGGTCAAGACACCCTGTATACAAGGTCTTTTAGAAAATATTCCTATAGGTAAAAGAAGATAAACAGAGCAAATACTAGACAGTGTATAAACAAGAAAGGTAAAAGAAGGCGAGGTATAACCTCGCCAATCACTATCCAAAAATAAAGAACAAAAAAACTCGAACCATAAGCTGTCTCACCTTTAGATTGATTAAATGTAATGAGGGAGTCCGAAAATAGGGGTCCCAGACGGCGCACTGCTCTTTAAATTTCAACAGGTCAACTGCCAAAAAATAAACAGTTTATTAAGGAAAAGAAATATATTTCCAAAAAGATGAGAGAAAATTATTTTGCTCCATGTACCACGTAATTATCAAACAAAAAACGGACCAGTGTTTATATGACCTATGTAACATGGCCTTAGTTATATGAAAAACCAACATACTGACAGTAATCAAATTCTAAGTCGTATCGCGGTCTGAAAGGTACAGGTCCTAAGTGACGAATGAGCCAATATACCTAACAATACACAAAGAAAATTCTCAGTATGAGGCAATCATGTATACGATAAACCACAAATAAGAAATACCAGACGATTATATGCATGTGCAACCATATAAAAATACTAAAAAATAAGACCAATATTCAATTATAAGAAAGAGGCCTAAAATATTACAATATCCAATAACGATGAATAAACGGCCCATTTTTATCATGAATAAGCTAAAAAGCAAAATTGCTAAATTCAATCTATCAAAAATTTAGATAGCGCAAAACAAATGCAGCATCCCTCACATATAGTATATTGAAGTTACCCGAAAGGTATTTAAAAAAGGGGGGCAGAGCCCCATAGCGTTCTGCAATAAAAACAAAGAAAGGGCACATGTGGCATAATAATAGCAAGCGTAATGTCGTTTAGTACGACTAAATTCAAACAAGCATACTGACGTACCCAGTAGTCACCTATTCTCCAGTCTGTGAGTGTGTCTGCGTCTGTGAGAGCGTCTGTGAGTGTGTTTTTTTATTTGAGATTATCCTGGAATTCAGCACGCAAACCCTTGAACAAAAAGAAGTGGGAGGGGTAGGGGGAGTGCACGCGCGCGCTAAGCAGCAGCTGTTTGCTCTTTTTCCAAGCACATACTCGTGCTTGTGGCGCGCCGCTGCGCACTCCTGCAAGGCGTATGCCGCCACAAGCACGAGTATGTGCTTGGAAAAAGAGCAGTACTGACGGCTAAAGGTCTCCTATGCAGCGCATGCGAGACCTAAAAATCGGATGTGGAACCTCATGACAATTGGTATCCAAGTCCATAAAGAAGGGAAGGTGCACTATAAATGAAAGCAATCAGGAAACATGTATTTATCCAAAGTTTCTTTTCTTTATTTACGTGGTTTGGTTAAAACCGGCACACAGCCAACGCTGCGTTCCCTAGTGCCACGGGAACTTCGTCAGGGCTGTAATAATCACAACATATAAAACATAAATATACATATAAAAATCACATATACATACACCATACACTAAAGAAAAATATAACACACAAACAAATATAATACACATACAATGACCCAAAAGAGGAAGAAAGCATAAACCAACGAAGTGTTCAAGGATACACCATCCCTAAATTAACAGAAACATATTATTTATTTCTTATTATTATTTAAAAAAAAAAAAAAAAAATGCCACTTGAATTTGCTAAAGTATCGCATAAGAAAGGAGCAGAAAAAAATATATATAAATCATGTAACACCAAACTATAATAAAGAACATACCATATTTAAACAAACAGAAATCTAAACCAAATATATAAAGTGGGAAAACAAAAGAAAACAGAGAAAACAATACACGGAGGAAGGAAAGCACAATAATGCAAGGAAAAAAAAAAAGAAAATAATACAAAAAGAAAAAAGAAGAAAAAAGAAGAAAAAAAGAAAAAAAGGTAAAGTATAAAGCTTAAATAAGCAAGACAAAAAAAGAGTTAGAAAGCAATAAACCTTAGAAAAATAGAAAAAAGGGGAGAACCATAATCCGTCTGAAAGCACAAACCTAAAAGGTGACAGGTTAAACTGTCGTATATCGATATATCCAAAACGTCACCATAGATCGCATTCAACAAGATATTCTGTATATCTCACCTTATTGGTAATATAAAGGGAACGTACACAACTCAGTTACAGGTCCAATTGTTATCACGGTATACCGTTTCAAGATCAAGGTCGTACGTCCCCTAATATGGTCAAGACACCCTGTATACAAGGTCTTTTAGAAAATATTCCTATAGGTAAAAGAAGATAAACAGAGCAAATACTAGACAGTGTATAAACAAGAAAGGTAAAGAAGGCGAGGTATAACCTCGCCAATCACTATCCAAAAATAAAGAACAAAAAACTCGAACCATAAGCTGTCTCACCTTAGATTGATTAAATGTAATGAGGAGTCCGAAAATAGGGGGTCCCAGACGGCGCACTGCTCTTTAAATTTCAACAGGTCAACTGCCAAAAAATAAACAGTTTATTAAGGAAAAGAAATATATTTCCAAAAAAGATGAGAGAAAATTATTTTGCTCCATGTACCACGTAATTATCAAACAAAAAACGGACCAGTGTTTATATGACCTATGTAACATGGCCTTAGTTATATGAAAAACCAACATACTGACAGTAATCAAATTCTAAGTCGTATCGCGGTCTGAAAGGTACAGGTCCTAAGTGACGAATGAGCCAATATACCTAACAATACACAAAGAAAATTCTCAGTATGAGGCAATCATGTATACGATAAACCACAAATAAGAAATACCAGACGATTATATGCATGTGCAACCATATAAAAATACTAAAAATAAGACCAATATTCAATTATAAGAAAGAGGCCTAAAATATTACAATATCCAATAACGATGAATAAACGGCCCATTTTTATCATGAATAAGCTAAAAAGCAAAATTGCTAAATTCAATCTATCAAAAATTTAGATAGCGCAAAACAAATGCAGCATCCCTCACATATAGTATATTGAAGTTACCCGAAAGGTATTTAAAAAAGGGGCAGAGCCCCATAGCGTTCTGCAATAAAAACAAAGAAAGGGCACATGTGGCATAATAATAGCAAGCGTAATGTCGTTTAGTACGACTAAATTCAAACAAGCATACTGACGTACCCAGTAGTCACCTATTCTCCAGTCTGTGAGTGTGTCTGCGTCTGTGAGAGCGTCTGTGAGTGTGTTTTTTATTTGAGATTATCCTGGAATTCAGCACGCAAACCCTTGAACAAAAAGAAGTGGGAGGGGTAGGGGAGTGCACGCGCGCGCTAAGCAGCAGCTGTTTGCTCTTTTTCCAAGCACATACTCGTGCTTGTGGCGCGCCGCTGCGCACTCCTGCAAGGCGTATGCCGCCACAAGCACGAGTATGTGCTTGGAAAAAGAGCAGTACGACGGCTAAAGGTCTCCTATGCAGCGCATGCGAGACCTAAAAATCGGATGTGGAACCTCATGACAATTGGTATCCAAGTCCATAAAGAAGGGAAGGTGCACTATAAATGAAAGCAATCAGGAAACATGTATTTATCCAAAGTTTCTTTTCTTTATTTACGTGGTTTGGTTAGAACCGGCACACAGCCAACGCGTTTCGCTCCCTAGTGCCACGGGAACTTCGTCAGGGCTGTAATAATCACAACATATAAAACATAAATATACATATAAAAATCACATATACATACACCATACACTAAAGAAAAATATAACACACAAAACAAATATAATACACATACAATGACCCAAAAGAGGAAGAAAGCATAAACCAACGAAGTGTTCAAGGATACACCATCCCTAAATTAACAGAAACATATTATTTATTTCTTATTATTATTTTTTTTAAAAAATAAAAAATGCCACTTGAATTTGCTAAAGTATCGCATAAGAAAGGAGCAGAAAAATATATATATAAATCATGTAACACCAAACTATAATAAAGAACATACCATATTTAAACAAACAGAAATCTAAACCAAATATATAAAGTGGGAAAACAAAAGAAAACAGAGAAAACAATACACGGAGGAAGGAAAGCACAATAATGCAAGGAAAAAAAAAGAAAATAATACAAAAGAAAAAAAGAAGAAAAAGAAGAAAAAAAAAGAAAAAAGGTAAAGTATAAAGCTTAAATAAGCAAGACAAAAAAGAGTTAGAAAGCAAAAACCTTAGAAAAATAGAAAAAGGGGAGAACCATAATCCGTCTGAAAGCACAAACCTAAAAAGGTGACAGGTTAAACTGTCGTATATCGATATATCCAAAACGTCACCATAGATCGCATTCAACAAGATATTCTGTATATCTCACCTTATTGGTAATATAAAGGGAACGTACACAACTCAGTTACAGGTCCAATTGTTATCACGGTATACCGTTTCAAGATCAAGGTCGTACGTCCCCTAATATGGTCAAGACACCCTGTATACAAGGTCTTTTAGAAAATATTCCTATAGGTAAAAGAAGATAAACAGAGCAAATACTAGACAGTGTATAAACAAGAAAGGTAAAAGAAGGCGAGGTATAACCTCGCCAATCACTATCCAAAAATAAAGAACAAAAAAACTCGAACCATAAGCTGTCTCACCTTTAGATTGATTAAATGTAATGAGGGAGTCCGAAAATAGGGGTCCCAGACGGCGCACTGCTCTTTAAATTTCAACAGGTCAACTGCCAAAAAATAAACAGTTTATTAAGGAAAAGAAATATATTTCCAAAAGATGAGAGAAAATTATTTTGCTCCATGTACCACGTAATTATCAAACAAAAAACGGACCAGTGTTTATATGACCTATGTAACATGGCCTTAGTTATATGAAAAACCAACATACTGACAGTAATCAAATTCTAAGTCGTATCGCGGTCTGAAAGGTACAGGTCCTAAGTGACGAATGAGCCAATATACCTAACAATACACAAAGAAAATTCTCAGTATGAGGCAATCATGTATACGATAAACCACAAATAAGAAATACCAGACGATTATATGCATGTGCAACCATATAAAAATACTAAAAAATAAGACCAATATTCAATTATAAGAAAGAGGCCTAAAATATTACAATATCCAATAACGATGAATAAACGGCCCATTTTTATCATGAATAAACTAAAAAGCAAAATTGCTAAATTCAATCTATCAAAAATTTAGATAGCGCAAAACAAATGCAGCATCCCTCACATATAGTATATTGAAGTTACCCGAAAGGTATTTAAAAAGGGGGCAGAGCCCCATAGCGTTCTGCAATAAAAACAAAGAAAGGGCACATGTGGCATAATAATAGCAAGCGTAATGTCGTTTAGTACGACTAAATTCAAACAAGCATACTGACGTACCCAGTAGTCACCTATTCTCCAGTCTGTGAGTGTGTCTGCGTCTGTGAGAGCGTCTGTGAGTGTGTTTTTTATTTGAGATTATCCTGGAATTCAGCACGCAAACCCTTGAACAAAAAGAAGTGGGAGGGGTAGGGGAGTGCACGCGCGCGCTAAGCAGCAGCTGTTTGCTCTTTTCCAAGCACATACTCGTGCTTGTGGCGCGCCGCTGCGCACTCCTGCAAGGCGTATGCCGCCACAAGCACGAGTATGTGCTTGGAAAAAGAGCAGTACGACGGCTAAAGGTCTCCTATGCAGCGCATGCGAGACCTAAAAATCGGATGTGGAACCTCATGACAATTGGTATCCACTTAGCATCATTTGGGCAGCATGGCCAAAACCTGGCTTTCCCAATGCCCTCATGTGAACAGGGTTTGCTGCTTCGTGTTCCAAATAAATACGGGCACTCCCTGCGCAAGGAGCTTAAATAGGGCAAGATTCCTGATAAAAGGCTTCCAGATATTGCTCTCGAAGTCCTATACAAACCCCAGAAGTCACAAAAAGCAGTAAAAAGGCAACAGCAAACTCTCACACGACAGTAATATTAGTCTCAAATCCGAGATGCGCATCCTTATGGGCTGGAAGTTACATCTTGTGGGAGAGTACATGAAGCATGAACACACCCACTTTTCTTTCAACATAAACAAGACTAGGTGACTTTCAAACTTGCTTTTGATATTGTTTTTGGGATGTGCCATTGCTGCATCGTGATCTCGGCTGAGAACTGCAGGAATGCAGAGCACATGGTCTGCGCCTGGCTTTCTGCAAACAGGAAGTGTCGTGTGCAGCTGATCCATGAAGTAACAGTCTCTCCCCAGTGCACAAGCTGTGCCCCTTGCCACATGAGACAGTTAAATGTTTCTCTTCCGCAGGGGAATGTATGTGTCCTGGGACTGGCTGGTAGGGAGGGGGAGAGCAGAGAGAGTGGGATGAAGGACAGTGAGAGGAGGGAGGGGGAGAGCAGAGAGAGTGGGATGAAGGACAGTGAGAGGGGGAGAGCAGAGAGAGTGGGACGAAGGACAGTGAGAGGGGGAGAGCAGAGAGAGTGGGATGAAGGACAGTGAGAGGGGAGAGCAGAGAGTGGGATGAAGGACAGTGAGAGGGGGAGAGCAGAGAGAGTGCGATGAAGGACAGTGAGAGGGAAGGGAGGGGGAGAGCAGAGAGTGGGATGAAGGACAGTGAGAGGAAGGGAGGGGAGAGCAGAGAGTGGGATGAAGGACAGTGAGAGGGGGAGAGCAGAGAGAGTGCGATGAAGGACAGTGAGAGGAGGGAGGGGGAGAGCAGAGAGAGTGGGATGAAGAACAGTGAGAGGAAGGGAGGGGGAGAGCAGAGAGAGTGGGATAAAGGACAGAGAGGAAGGGAGGGGGAGAGCAGAGAGAGTGGGATAAAGGACAGAGAGGAAGGGAGGGGGAGAGCAGAGAGAGTGGGATGAAGGACAGTGAGCGGAAGGGAGGGGGAGAGCAGAGAGTGGGATGAAGGACAGCGAGAGGACGGGAGGGGGAGAGCAGAGATAGTGCGATGAAGGACAGTGAGAGGAAGGGAGGGAGAGAGCAGAGAGTGGGATGAAGGACAGTGAGAGGGAGGGAGGGGGAGAGCAGAGAGTGCGATGAAGGACAGTGAGAGGAAGGGGAGAGCAGAGAGTGGGATGAAGGACAGTGAGAGGGAGGGAGGGGAGAGCAGAGAGTGCGATGAAGGACAGTGAAAGGAAGGGAGGGGGAGAGCAGAGAGTGGGATGAAGGACAGTGAGAGGAAGGGAGGGGGAGAGCAGAGAGTGGGATGAAGGACAGTGAGAGGAAGGGAGGGGAGAGCAGAGAGTGGGATGAAGGACAGTGAGAGAAAGGGAGGGGGAGAGCAGAGAGTGTGGGATGAAGGACAGTGAGAGGAAGGGAGGGGGAGAGCAGAGAGTGCGATGAAGGACAGTGAGAGGGAGGGAGGGGGAGAGCAGAGAGTGCGATGAAGGACAGTGAAAGGAAGGGAGGGGGAGAGCAGAGAGTGGGATGAAGGACAGTGAGAGGAAGGGAGGGAGAGCAGAGAGAGGGATGAAGGACAGTGAGAGGAAGGGAGGGGGAGAGCAGAGAGTGGGATGAAGGACAGTGAGAGGGAGGGAGGGGAGAGCAGAGAGTTGGATGAAGGACAGTGAGAGGAAGGGGAGGAGAGCAGAGAGTGGGATGAAGGACAGTGAGAGGAAGGGAGGGGGAGAGCAGAGAGTGGGATGAAGGACAGTGAGAGGAAGAGAGGGGGAGAGCAGAGAGAGTGCGATGAAGGACAGTGAGAGGAAGGGAGGGGGAGAGCAGAGAGAGTGCGATGAAGGACAGTGAGAGGAAGGGAGGGGGAGAGCAGAGAGTGGGATGAAGGACAGTGAGAGGGGGAGAGCAGAGAGAGTGGGATGAAGGACAGTGAGAGGAGGGAGGGGGAGAGCAGAGAGTGGGATGAAGGACAGTGAGAGGGGGAGAGCAGAGAGAGTGGGATGAAGGACAGTGAGAGGAGGGAGGGGGAGAGCAGCGAGAGTGGGATGAAGGACAGTGAAAGGAAGGGAGGGGGAGAGCAGAGAGAGTGGGATGAAGGACAGTGAGAGGGAGGGGGAGAGCAGAGAGTGGGATGAAGGACAGTGAGAGGGAGGAAGGGGGAGAGCAGAGAGAGTGCGATGAAGGACAGTGAGAGGAAGGGAGGGGAGAGCAGAGAGAGTGGGATGAAGGACAGTGAGAGGAATGGAGGAGGAGAGCAGAGAGAGTGGGATGAAGGACAGTGAGAGGGAGGGAGGGGGAGGGCAGAGAGTGGGATGAAGGACAGTGAGAGGGGAGAGCAGAGAGAGTGCGATGAAGGACAGTGAGAGGAAGGGAGGGGAGTGCAGAGAGTGGGATGAAGGACAGTGAGAGGAAGGGAGGGGAAGAGCAGAGAGTGGGATGAAGGACAGTGAAAGGAAGGGAGGGGGAGAGCAGAGAGAGAGGGATAAAGGACAGAGAGGAAGGGAGGGGGAGAGCAGAGAGAGTGCGATGAAGGACAGTGAGAGGAAGAGAGGGGGAGAGCAGAGAGAGTGCAATGAAGGACAGTGAGAGGAAGGGAGGGGGAGAGCAGAGAGTGGGATGAAGGACAGCGGGAGGAAGGGAGGGGGAGAGCAGAGAGAGTGGGATGAAGGACAGTGAGAGGAAGGGAGGGGGAGAGCAGAGAGAGTGGGATGAAGGACAGTGAGAGGAAGGGGAGAGCAGAGAGTGGGGTGAAGGACAGTGAAAAGGAAGGGAGGGGAGAGCAGAGAGTGGGATGAAGGACAGTGAGAGGAAGGGAGGGGGAGAGCAGAGAGAGTGGGATGAAGGACAGTGAGAGGAAGGGAGGGGAGAGCAGAGAGTGGGATGAAGGACAGTGAGAGGAAGGGGGAGAGCAGAGAGTGGGGTGAAGGACAGTGAAAGGAAGGGAGGGGGAGAGCAGAGAGTGGGATGAAGGACAGTGAGAGGAAGGGAGGGGGAGAGCAGAGAGAGTGGGATGAAGGACAGTGAGAGGAGGGAGGGGGAGAGCAGAGAGAGTGGGATGAAGGACAGTGAGAGGGGGAGAGCAGAGAGAGTGGGACGAAGGACAGTGAGAGGGGGAGAGCAGAGAGAGTGGGATGAAGGACAGTGAGAGGGGGAGAGCAGAGAGTGGGATGAAGGACAGTGAGAGGGGGAGAGCAGAGAGAGTGCGATGAAGGACAGTGAGAGGAAGGGAGGGGGAGAGCAGAGAGTGGGATGAAGGACAGTGAGAGGAAGGGAGGGGGAGAGCAGAGAGTGGGATGAAGGACAGTGAGAGGGGGAGAGCAGAGAGAGTGCGATGAAGGACAGTGAGAGGAGGGAGGGGGAGAGCAGAGAGAGTGGGATGAAGAACAGTGAGAGGAAGGGAGGGGGAGAGCAGAGAGAGTGGGATAAAGGACAGAGAGGAAGGGAGGGGGAGAGCAGAGAGAGTGGGATAAAGGACAGAGAGGAAGGGAGGGGGAGAGCAGAGAGAGTGGGATGAAGGACAGTGAGCGGAAGGGAGGGGGAGAGCAGAGAGTGGGATGAAGGACAGCGAGAGGACGGGAGGGGAGAGCAGAGATAGTGCGATGAAGGACAGTGAGAGGAAGGGAGGGAGAGAGCAGAGAGTGGGATGAAGGACAGTGAGAGGGAGGGAGGGGAGAGCAGAGAGTGCGATGAAGGACAGTGAGAGGAAGGGGGAGAGCAGAGAGTGGGATGAAGGACAGTGAGAGGGAGGGAGGGGGAGAGCAGAGAGTGCGATGAAGGACAGTGAAAGGAAGGGAGGGGGAGAGCAGAGAGTGGGATGAAGGACAGTGAGAGGAAGGGAGGGGGAGAGCAGAGAGTGGGATGAAGGACAGTGAGAGGAAGGGAGGGGAGAGCAGAGAGTGGGATGAAGGACAGTGAGAGAAAGGGAGGGGAGAGCAGAGAGTGTGGGATGAAGGACAGTGAGAGGAAGGGAGGGGGAGAGCAGAGAGTGCGATGAAGGACAGTGAGAGGGAGGGAGGGGAGAGCAGAGAGTGCGATGAAGGACAGTGAAAGGAAGGGAGGGGAGAGCAGAGAGTGGGATGAAGGACAGTGAGAGGAAGGGAGGGGAGAGCAGAGAGAGGGATGAAGGACAGTGAGAGGAAGGGAGGGGGAGAGCAGAGAGTGGGATGAAGGACAGTGAGAGGGAGGGAGGGGGAGAGCAGAGAGTTGGATGAAGGACAGTGAGAGGAAGGGAGGGGAGAGCAGAGAGTGGGATGAAGGACAGTGAGAGGAAGGGAGGGGGAGAGCAGAGAGTGGGATGAAGGACAGTGAGAGGAAGAGAGGGGAGAGCAGAGAGAGTGCGATGAAGGACAGTGAGAGGAAGGGAGGGGAGAGCAGAGAGAGTGCGATGAAGGACAGTGAGAGGAAGGGAGGGGGAGAGCAGAGAGTGGGATGAAGGACAGTGAGAGGGGAGAGCAGAGAGAGTGGGATGAAGGACAGTGAGAGGAGGGAGGGGGAGAGCAGAGAGTGGGATGAAGGACAGTGAGAGGGGGAGAGCAGAGAGAGTGGGATGAAGGACAGTGAGAGGAGGGAGGGGGAGAGCAGCGAGAGTGGGATGAAGGACAGTGAAAGGAAGGGAGGGGGAGAGCAGAGAGAGTGGGATGAAGGACAGTGAGAGGGAGGGGGAGAGCAGAGAGTGGGATGAAGGACAGTGAGAGGGAGGAAGGGGGAGAGCAGAGAGAGTGCGATGAAGGACAGTGAGAGGAAGGGAGGGGGAGAGCAGAGAGAGTGGGATGAAGGACAGTGAGAGGAATGGAGGAGGAGAGCAGAGAGAGTGGGATGAAGGACAGTGAGAGGGAGGGAGGGGGAGGGCAGAGAGTGGGATGAAGGACAGTGAGAGGGGGAGAGCAGAGAGAGTGCGATGAAGGACAGTGAGAGGAAGGGAGGGGGAGTGCAGAGAGTGGGATGAAGGACAGTGAGAGGAAGGGAGGGGAAGAGCAGAGAGTGGGATGAAGGACAGTGAAAGGAAGGGAGGGGAGAGCAGAGAGAGAGGGATAAAGGACAGAGAGGAAGGGAGGGGAGAGCAGAGAGAGTGCGATGAAGGACAGTGAGAGGAAGAGAGGGGAGAGCAGAGAGAGTGCAATGAAGGACAGTGAGAGGAAGGGAGGGGGAGAGCAGAGAGTGGGATGAAGGACAGCGGGAGGAAGGGAGGGGGAGAGCAGAGAGAGTGGGATGAAGGACAGTGAGAGGAAGGGAGGGGGAGAGCAGAGAGAGTGGGATGAAGGACAGTGAGAGGAAGGGGGAGAGCAGAGAGTGGGGTGAAGGACAGTGAAAGGAAGGGAGGGGGAGAGCAGAGAGTGGGATGAAGGACAGTGAGAGGAAGGGAGGGGGAGAGCAGAGAGAGTGGGATGAAGGACAGTGAGAGGAAGGGAGGGGGAGAGCAGAGAGTGGGATGAAGGACAGTGAGAGGAAGGGAGGGGAGAGCAGAGAGTGGGATGAAGGACAGTGAGAGGAAGGGAGGGGGAGAGCAGAGAGTGGGATGAAGGACAGCGAGAGGAAGTGAGGGGAGAGCAGAGAGAGGGATGAAGGACAGCGAGAGGAAGGGAGGGGGAGAGCAGAGAGTGGGATGAAGGACAGTGAGGGGAAGGGAGGGGGAGAGCAGAGAGTGGGATGAAGGACAGTGAGAGGAAGGGAGGGGGAGAGCAGAGAGAGTGGGATGAAGGACAGTGAGAGGAAGGGAGGGGGAGAGCAGAGAGTGCGATGAAGGACAGTGAGAGGAAGGGAGGGGGAGAGCAAAGAGTGGGATGAAGGACAGTGAGAGGAAGGGCGGGGGAGAGCAGAGAGTGGGATGAAGGACAGTGAGAGGAAGGGAGGGCGAGAGCAGAGAGTGGGATGAAGGACAGTGAGGGGAAGGGAGGGGGCGAGCAGAGAGTGGGATGAAGGACAGTGATAGGAAGGGAGGGGGTAGCAGAGAGAGTGGGATGAAGGACAGTGAGAGGAAGGGAGGGGAGAGCAGAGAGAGTGGGATGAAGGACAGTGAGAGGAAGGGAGGGGGAGAGCAGAGAGTGGGATGAAGGACAGTGAGAGGAAGGGAGGGGGAGAGCAGAGAGAGTGGGATGAAGGACAGTGAGAGGAAGGGAGGGGAGAGCAGCGAGTGCGATGAAGGACAGTGAGAGGAAGGGAGGGAGAGCAGAGAGTGGGATGAAGGACAGTGAGAGGAAGGGAGGGGGAGAGCAGAGAGTGGGATGAAGGACAGTGAGAGGGAGGGAGGGGGAGAGCAGAGAGTGGGATGAAGGACTGAGAGGAAGGGAGGGGGCGAGCAGAGAGAGTGGAATGAAGGACAGTGAGAGGGAGGGAGGGGGAGAGCAGAGAGTGGGATGAAGGACAGTGAGAGGGAGACCAGAGAGAGTGGGACGAAGGACAGTGAGAGGAAGGGAGGAGGAGAGCAGAGAGAGTGGGATGAAGGACAGTGAGAGGAAGGGAGGGGAGAGCAGAGAGAGTGGGCTGAAGGACAGTGAGAGGAAGGGAGGGGAGAGCAGAGAGAGTGGGATGAAGGACAGTGAGAGGAAGGGAGGGGGAGAGCAGAGAGTGGGATGAAGGACAGTGAGAGGAAGGGAGGGGGAGAGCAGAGTGGGATGAAGGACAGTGAGAGGGGGACAGCAGAGAGAGTGGGATGAAGGACAGTGAGAGGAAGGGAGAGGGAGACCAGAGAGAGTAGGATGAAGGACAGTGAGAGGGCTGAAGGACAGTGAGAGTAGAGTGGCGCGCTGATAGAAAGAGCCCATGCCTGCAGTTCTCCCCGAGACCAGAACCAGTCCATGACCGGGGCAGCTGCTGTTCGGATTATATATACCTTGTTTTTAGTACTTTCAGCAATAAATCCTTAGAATTGTTCATGTTTTAATTCTCTCTCTCTCTCTCTCTCTCTCTCTCTCTCTCTTTCTCTTTCTCTTTCTTTCTCGCCCCTTCTTAGCCTCAGAGAGTGTAGGATAACCGGTGTTTCCTGCGCAGCTCTGGCCGCTTCCCTTCGCTCCAGCCGCTCTTTGCTGGACCTGGACTTGAGTGACAATGCCCTGGGTGTCGCTGGTGCGACCCTGATCTGTGACGCCCTGAAGGAACCAGACACCCGGCTGCAGAAGATCAAGTAAGGAGCAGGGGTGGGGGAGGGGGGGGGGGGGGGTTCTATCATCTGCATTTGTTATTTTCCTCTGTATTTATTGACCATCAGTACAGCATCTCTCCTCGTGTTTGTCTCACATGCGGCTTTGAAGGTCAGTCAGTTCCCAGAAGCCTGTTAGAGGCGCTATCAGCCCCGAGTGCACGGAGTAGAGAAATGTCCCCAGAGGATGCTGATTTTAGGAAGTCTCCCTCCTGCTGCATAAGTTTCATTTTCTGTGGGTTATGCGGTGCCCCATCCAGCTGCATCTATTATTGGTTGCAGGGGCAGCTGGTAATGGGGGGGGCATGGGGGGTCGGAGGGGCGTGGCTTTTATCTATCAGTAGAATTATTATTGTTTTAATTCCCTCCCTCTCTCTCTCGCACCTTCTTAGCCTCTCTTACTGTTCGATAACCGGTGCTTCCTGCGCAGCTCTGGCCGCTGCCCTTCGCTCCAGCCGCTCTTTGCTGGAACTGGACTTGACTTACAATGCACTGGGTGACGCTGGTGCGGCCCTGCTCTGTGACGCCCTGAAGCACCCAGACACCCGGCTGCGGAAGATCAAGTAAGGAGGGGAGGGGGGCGGGGTGGGTTCTCTATCATCTGCATTTGTTATTTTCCTCTGTATTTATTGACCATCAGGACAGCATCTCTCCTCCGTGTGTTTGTCTCACATGCGGCTTTGAAGGTCAGTTCCCAGAAGCCTGTTAGAGGCGCTATCAGCCCCGAGTGCACGGACTAGAAGAATGTCCCCAGAGCAGGGCTTTAAGTGGGGGGGGTCTGTGGGGGTCTGAGCACCCCCAGTTTTTTTTGGGGGGCCTCGAAAGGGGTCTCTATGGGGCTCTATTTTCGGGCCTCAAAGGTCAAAGGTAGATTTGGGGGTAATGTGTGATGCACTTCTGGAGCTCAAAGACTTATCACTCTCCTTACAGAGGAGGGACATTACAATTGTTAATGCCCACAGACTTTTGGTTAGTCAAGTACGTATATTTAGAGCAATGAAGGACTCACCAGGGAGTTTGCTTCTGCGGCTCAGAGAGCAGTTGACGAGGGCAAATTCAAGAATGTTCCTCTTTTCCATGGTAGAAGTAACTCTGTTGCTCTTAATCAAAATCAGTTTTACCAAAGTCTGTCTGTAAATATCAATAAACGATGTGCCCCGGATTCTGAGAAAGAACTTATAGCCAGCTTCAGTGTGCTAGATGCAGGCAACTTGCCTTCTGGTGATGAATGCATTCTTTATGGTGAAACAGATATCCAGAAACTGTGTTCAGAGTTTCAGCTGCCAGCAAGAGATACTATCCAAGCTTTTAGACTTCTCAAAGATTTTGGTGGAAAGAAAACCCCTGAAGCATTAAAAAAGTTAGTAGTTTGCATGGAAACCCTGCCAGCAAGTAATGCGGATTGCGAGAGAGGTTTCAGCGCAATGAACTTAATTGCTTGTCCAACAAGGGCCTCTCTTCTTGTAGAGACCATTTCTTCATGCTTATGGGTAAAACTCAATGGTCCTCCATTTGAAACATTTGACGCAAAGCTGTATGTAAAGAGTTGGCTGGCAAAAAGTTTGAAGGTCTGCTGAAGTAAATTGTTGTGAGAAACTCCAGCAAAATAGACACAGTGAATATCTTCAAGGGTTTGGGAAATCCTGCAATAGATTTCTAAGTAATGTAAATCATTTTTACATGTTTTTAAAGTGTTTGGTATTTTATGGCTTATACTTAATAAATATACCCTTTTGCCTATTTTATTATCCTTTGCTGGATGCGACTTCATGATTGTCTTAAGCACACAATACTAGTTATCTTGATTTAGACGACGCCCCTACTCGGATAGGCCACACCCCTTTACGAAATTTGTCACGCCCCTTTTAGAGCACCCCCAGTTTTTTTTTCCCACTTAAAGCCCTGCCCCAGAGGATGCTCATTTTAGGAAGTTTCCCTCCTGCTGCATAAGTTTCATTTTCTGTGGGTTATGCGGTGCCCCATCCAGCTGCATCTATTATTGGTTGCAGGGGCAGCTGGTAATGGGGGGATGGCGGGGGTCGTTATGTGTGAATGTACCCCAAGATGGAGTATTACTGCCAAAACTATCGCCCAAACATTGTAAAACTAGCAATGAATGCTGCCGTGCGTTCCAACAACATTAGGACTGAAAGTGTAGGAACTCTTAGTAAAACTAAGGCTGTGAGGTTATCCCTGAGTATACAAACCAGTCCCCACCTTCATTTATTGATTTTATGTACATTTAATAACGCAGGCCAGGCTTCCCGGACATCAGAGAACCGTACAGAAGAATTTATATATCATCCGTTTACAGGAAGAGCTAGAATTCACAGCAAGATGGCTCGTGGTAGGGACATAGGAAAAAATAAAAACAAACAGCCTTCACATGGGATGGAAAACAGAGTTAACAGTAAAAGAAAACAAACGTGGACATTTAGAATAATTAGAGCATTTTGGGCAGGCGGGAGAGTGAAGCAACAATCACCACAATTTAATGACAGGTTATCATTTAATGAGCAATAAAACGAGTGTCAGAAAGAATGAATAAAACTCAAACCGCTTTATTCATCCTTCCCTGAATACTGAAGAGGACCCCGGACCCCCTCGCCTGTCTTCATCTCTAGTGCTGGAGGGGGCGGGGGCGGGCACGGGGGTCGGAGGGGCGTGGCTTTTATCTATCAGTAGAATTATTAATGTTTTAATCCCCTCTCTCTCTCTCTCTCTCTCGCACCTTCTTAGCCTCTCTTACTGTGGGATAACCGGTGCTTCCTGTGCAGCTCTGGCCGCCGCCCTTCGCTCCAGCCGCTCTTTGCTGGACCTGGACTTGACTTACAATGCACTGGGTGACGCTGGTGCGACCCTGATCTGGGGGGCCCTGAAGCACCCGGACGCCCGGCTGCAGAAGATCAAGTAAGGAGGGGGAGGGGGTCGGAGGGGCGTGGCTTTTATCTATCAGTAGAATTATTATTGTTTTAATCCCCTCTCTCTCTCCTTCTTAGCCTCCGTCGCTGTAAGGAGCAGGGTGGTCAGAGGGGGGGCGCGGGGGAGGGGCGGAGGGGCGTTGCTTTTATCTATCAGTAGAATTATTATTGTTTTAATTCCCTTTCTCGCTCTCTCTCTCTCTCTCTCTCTTTCTCGCCCCTTCTTAGCCTCTGTCGCTGTTGGATATCCGGTGTTTCCTGCGCAGCTCTGGCCGCTGCACTTCGCTCCAGCCGCTCTTTGCTGGAACTGGACTTGACTTACAATGCACTGGGTGACGCTGGTGCGGCCCTGATCTGTGAGGCCCTGAAGCACCCGGACACCCGGCTGCGGAAGATCAAGTAAGGAGGGGAGGGGGGCGGGGGGTTCTCTATCATCTGCATTTGTTATTTTCCTCTGTATTTATTGACCATCAGGACAGCATCTCTACTCCGTGTGTTTGTCTCACATGCGGCTTTGAAGGTCAGTTCACAGAAGCCTGTTAGAGGCGCTATCAGCCCCCGAGTGCACGGACTAGAAGAATGTCCCCAGAGGATGCTGATTTTAGGAAGTTTCCCTCCTGCTGCATAAGTTTCATTTTCTGTGGGTTATGCGGTGCCCCATCCAGCTGCATCTAATATTGGTTGCAGGGGCAGCTGGTAAGGGGGGGATGGCGGGGGTCGTTATGTGTGAATGTACCCCAAGATGGAATATTACTGCCAAAACTATCGACCAAACATTGTAAAACTACCAATGAATGCTGCCGTGCGTTCCAACAACATTAGTACTGAAAGTGTAGGAACTCTTAGTAAAACTAAGGCTGTGCGGGTTATCCCTGAGTATACAAACCAGTCCCCACGTTCATTTATTGATTTTATGTACATTTAATAACGCAGGCCAGTCTTCCCAGACATCAGAGAACCGTAAAGAAGAATTTATATATCATCCGTTTACAGGAAGAGCTAGAATTCACAGCAAGATGGCTCGTGGTAGGGACATAGGAAGAAATAACAAGCATTGGCATAGCCAATAGGTCTCGCTTTTGGGACCTTATAAGTGTTTAGCCATGCAACACTTGATGTTGTTGCACCAAAGATATTGTACTGGATAACTAAACACTTATAAGGTCCCAAAGGGGAGACCTATTGGCTATGCCAATGCTTTTTTTTTTTTTTTTAAAGGACTAGCAGTGCTATCAGGCTCCGGCTGCCACTTAGTCCACCGCATCCCACGTAGACGCTGCAGCCATCTTTGAATGGTTTTAAAGTCAATTCAAAAGCGGTCGCCAGTGTATGTGAATCCCTATCTCAACTGTGAGACTGTTCTCCTGCTTCCCAATTCTATTAAATACAAATTATGTAAAAAGAACATCCCTTTCTGAGCTGCACGGCTCATCCTACCCACGTTTCACGCGCAGATTTGAAAAACTGATGGTTTGGGCTTCCCGGAATTCAACTGGTTGAGAGGTAGAGAGGTGTAGAGAGGTAGAGAGGTAGAGAGGTGTAGAGAGGTAGAGAGGTAGAGCGAGGTAAAGAGAGAGAGAGAGGTAGAGAGGTAGAGAGAGAGAGAGGTAGAGAGGTAGAGAGAGGTAGAGAGAGAGAGGTAGAGAGGTAGAGGTAGAGAGAGAGAGAGGTAGAGAGAGAGAGGTAGAGAGGTAGAGAGAGGTAGAGAGAGAGAGGTAGAGAGATAGAGGTAGAGAGAGAGAGGTAGAGAGAGAGAGGTAGAGAGGTAGAGAGAGGTAGAGAGAGAGAGGTAGAGAGGTAGAGAGAGGTAGAGCGAGAGGTAGAGAGGTAGAGCGGGGTAGAGAGGTAGAGGCAGAGAGAGCGGTAGAGAGGTAGAGGTAGAGAGGTAGAGAGAGAGAGGTAGAGAGAGAGAGGTAGAGAGGTAGAGAGAGAGAGAGAGGTAGAGAGAGAGAGAGGTAGAGAGAGAGAGGTAGAGAGAGAGAGGTAGAGAGAGAGGTAGAGCGGTAGAGAGAGAGAGGTAGAGAGGTAGAGAGAGAGAGGTAGAGAGGTAGAGAGAGAGAGGTAGAGAGAGAGAGAGGTAGAGAGAGAGAGAGAGGTAGAGAGGTAGAGAGAGAGGTAGAGAGATAGAGAGGTAGAGAGGTAGAGAGAGGTAGAGAGGTAGAGAGAGGTAGAGAGGTAGAGAGAGGTAGAGAGAGAGGGTAGAGGTAGAGGTAGAGAGAGGTAGAGAGAGGTAGAGAGAGGTAGAGAGAGAGAGAGGTAGAGAGAGAGGTAGAGAGAGGTAGAGAGAGAGAGGTAGAGAGAGAGGTAGAGAGAGGTAGAGAAGTAGGGAGAGGTAGAGAGGTAGAGGGAGAGGTAGAGGTAGAGGTAGAGAGGTAGAGCAGTTCATCAAAATGCTGAGGTGCCAGGATCAGTTTTTAGGCCACAAAGCTGCGGGTTCATGTTTAATACTTTATTGGGCGATTAATTAAAACACATATGATATACTCAGTAATGCAGGCAAGCTGACCCTTTCTATGTAAACAAGGAGGAACTGCTCGCTCCTGCAGGCAAAACGCCGTGGAATGCGAGGAATGCAGCTGAGGGGGATGGGTGGGGGAGTGCGGCCGAGAGCACAACACTAGTAGCAAGCATTTTTAAACGAAAAAATTCTTGTAGCTTAAAAAAAGTAAATGTACGCATTAGCATGTAAGTTCCCACAATGTTCAAAATAATTAATTAACAAATGCTCTGCGTTATTTTTTTACCATTCGTAAGTACAAAACAAAAAAACTGAATTTTTTTTTGAGTGCTCAGATGTTTGTTTTTTAAATATACACCATCTCCAAAATAATACAATATACACCTTCATTCTTCCTTAATACACATCAAAAAAAACAAGGGGGAAGGTAAGATTAAAAAAAACGCGGCCCTCGCTCTGCTTAATGACTGTTTTGAAGCACACTCGTGCTTGTGGCACCATCCGCCTTGCGGGAGCGAGCAACAGCCAATTAGCATGCGCGCCGCTGCTCGCTCCCGCAAGGTGGATGCCGCCACAAGCACGAGTATGTGCTTCAAAAAGAGCAGAGCGACGGCTAAAGGCCCTCCTAAGCAGCGCATGCGCGCTGCGTAGGCGAGACCTAAAAAGTGCCGGTACTCCATACCGGGCAGTATCGGCCCATTTAAAGCACTGAATATAATGTGCTGCGGCTAAAAATGATGGATGGAATGCTGAATAAATCAAATGTTCTCCCCCAGTCAAGATATCTGGGTTAAATTCATCGTTCTTTTGCTCACTACGCCACCCCAGTTTGGACCCAGCCATATGCAAATCAGTCTTGACCCTGCTCTCATGGAAACAGTCCAGCCCGAACTGCCAAGCGGGGTCCTGACTCCTCCTGGACATGAAACAAGCATCCTGGGACCCCTCATCAGCCATGCTAGCTTGAATCCAGTGGCACAGCGAGCAAGGGAGCCACGTCTGGGCATAACCATCCCACTTAGGGCAAAAAGTGCTACAGCAACAAATAATGGATGGAATGCTGACAATGTTCAGTATTCCGTCCATCATCTTTTTGTGTTGCATTTTCAGCATAAGTGGGAAGGGTATTCCCAGAAGTGAGTCCTGTGCTCGCTACGCTACCTGTTTCAAGCTAGCCTGGCTGATGATATACCCCCAAACCGCTCCCAGGATGCTTGTTTTCCGGTCCAGGGAGGACCTGGCTTGGCAGTTTGGGCTGGACTGTTCCCATGAGGAGCAGGGTCAAGGCTGATTTGCATATGGCTGGATCCAAACTGGGGTGGCATAGTGAGCAAAAAAACGATGGATTAAACCCAGATCTGTGACTGAGGGTGAATGTTTGTCAGTGTTCAGCATTCCGTCCATCATCTTTTTGTGTTGGGTTTTAAATATAAGGCACAGGTGTGCCCTGGTCAGACGTGTCTGATTAACATAATTAAACTTTACAGCTTACACATACTGTTCTTCGACACTGGCCACCTTAGTCGCCATCTCATCCCACTCCTTCTCCGGTATTCTCTTCCCCAAGGACCTTTCCCACTCGAACCCCAAATCTGACAGCATTTTATCTGTGGTGGAGAGTGTGTCTCTGTATGATTTCACACCTTTGTGTCAGCACCATGGCAGTAACTTGGATGTCCAATCCGAGTGCAATAGTATTGAAACCCTGGGGCTTGACCCTTTACGGACACTGTCCAGGAACCACTGACTGCCCGAGGATACCAATAACTGGGTTCTTTCTAAGAAACTGTATGAAAGACTACAGTCAAATGACTCACAGAAAAGTGCAATTTTGCCAATTATATTGGGCAAAAAGCCATACATTTTACAGACCTTTTTGTAGGAGAGATGACAAGAGGCCACGGTGTTGAACAGTGCCCAGAGGGATTACTTCTCCGCAGCAGCAAAGTAAGGACTTGCTTCTCAGAGCTCTCGAGTGTCCCAGTTCCGTGCGTGAAAGGACACCTCGGGTGTGTTGTTGTCTTCTGAAAGTATGAACACAGGACTACAAGTCCCAAAATTCAAAGAAAATTATTGGACTAAATGTGCTACCCACACAGGGAAATCGGAAACGTGTGAGCCCCATCAGGGTGGGTGCACCGTGGTGCTGGGCCCACCCAGCCCTGAAAGCAGCGTCTTCCCTCCTTCTACTGCCTTCTGCCCTCCACCCTCAAGTTGGGCGTGCGGTTTGCCGGTGTCCTGCCCACGAAGGCCAGTAGTACTGTACTAGGGTTTTTTTTACTTCTTTACCAAACATCCAAACGAAAATCAACAGCATGAACCTGAACTTGGCAATCCTCATACTAAATTCTTGTCTTTTTTTTTTTTACAAAACTTAACAATTTGTGTTATGTTAAAAAAAAATCTTTCTTTTGTTATCTTATTAGTGTTGTCTTACTATGACAAGGTAACACTTTTAAACATGTATTGCCATTGGTAATTTTGGCATCATATAACTGAAGTTGGTGAACAGATGGTCATGGCACAATGATAAATACGGTATGGACAATGTATATGGCACCACCGGTCTCGGGCGCTAACTAGAGGTGCTGCTGGTGCCCAGTGTCTAAAGCAAAGTGATGGAGGCCCTCCATAGAGTGATGAGGGTCCACCGAATCCCCCCTATCTCACCTGCATTTATTGGCTTTCAGCTAGATGGGGCCCCCGTGAAAGGTCGGGGGAGGCACCCTGCGCAGCAGGGGCCTTCGTTACGCCCCTGAAAGTGTCGAAATAGATCGGCTCGTATCAACCCCAGAAACCTGAAACACTTAGTGGGCCCTACCGGACGAGAAGCTGTCATCACACGTTGCCCTGCCGAAGCTTGTCTGCAGCGCGCACATGAACCCACTGAACTATCTCGCCAGATAACCAAAAAGTGTAGAGTACGTTTAAAGATCCTTACAAGAAAAAGCAGATTAAGCAAGTGTGGATTATGAACTGAGGATCGGAGAAAAATAGTAGCGAACGACAGGAAAATGCACGTGACCTTGTGTAACCCGTGCGCGAGTAAAGCGCTCCAATTCCGTCGGGTCGAGTTCGTGCTATAGAAAAGAAAATAAACAAGCAATAAATAAGAAAACTCTTATCAGCAGAAAAACATTCCACGATTGTTACTGTTCCGGCTAATTTACCAGCCCTCGTCTAATAATACCAGTGATGAATGCTGTTTTCTAATGCTAACCTACAGGAGAAAGACTTAACAGGAGGGTAGCAAAACAAGCATACAGTATCTGTAATATTGTCTTGTAGCATTCATACAGCGCTTCGTACTCTCGACAGCACCTCATCATTAACAAAAAGTCAAATGTCCATTTTTGTAAGCAGACTACGACCTCGCCTCGGACAGCATAAGCTATAACCAGCACAAGCGCGCGCCTCGCGCGGCAGCAGGGGGAGGGGCCCTGCGCGATTCCCTTGCGGGAGCGTGCAGCAAGGCGCGATGACTGTGACCATATGGAGCCACTATATGGCGCTGCGCGCTCCCGCAAGGGAATCGCCAGACGTGCACGCGTTGCCATTGCAAGCAATGCAACGCGTGCACGTTTTTGCCCCCAAAGCTGTGCCGATAGCTAAAGGTCTCTCCTATGCAACGCATGCGCGCTGCGTAGGCGAGACCTAATAAAAACCAAACATTTGCAATGCAATAGGTCTCGCATTTTTGAGAGCCAGACCTATTGCTGCTGTAAATCACAATGTCTGTGTTTTTGCTTGAAGTGTAGTGGTTGTATGAACAGAGACTCAGCTGCAGCCCTGCCTGGAGGACTTAGAATGAGGAATTACCGCTGGGATCAGAGAAACAGCTGCAGCACTGTCTAGAGGACATAAAATGGGGAATTACCACTGGGAACAGAGATGCAGCTACAGCACTGGCTATAGGCCTTAGAATGAGGAATTACCGCTGGGACCAGAGAAGCAGCTGCAGCCCTGCCTAGAGGACTTAGAATGAGGTATTACCGATGAAACCAGACACGCAGCTGCAGCACTGTCTAGAGGACTTAGAATGAGGAATTACCGCTGGGATCAGAGAAACAGCTGCAGCACTGTCTAGAGGACATAAAATGGGGAATTACCACTGGGAACAGAGATGCAGCTACAGCACTGGCTATAGGCCTTAGAATGAGGAATTACCGCTGGGACCAGAGAAGCAGCTGCATCCCTGCCTAGAGGATTTAGAATGAGGTATTACCGATGGGACCAGACACGCAGCTGCAGCACTGTCTAGAGGACTTAGAATGAGGAATTACCAGTGGGACCAGAGAAGCAGCTGCAGCACTGGCTAGAGGCCTTAGAATGAGGAATTACTAGTGGGACCAGAGAAGCAGCTGCAGCACTGGCTAGAGGCCTTAGAATGAGGAATTACCAGTGGGACCAGAGAAGCAGCTGCAGCACTGGCTAGAGGCCTTAGAATGAGGAATTACCAGTGGGACCAGAGAAGAAGCTGCAGCACTGGCTAGAGGCCTTAGAATGGGGAATTACTGACAGGACCAGAGAAGGACTAAGAATGAAGAATTACCACTGGGACCAGAGACGCACATGCAGCACTGTCTAGAGGACTTAGAATGAGGAATTCCCACTGGAACCCAAGAAGCAGCTGCAGCACTGGCTAGAGGACTTAGAATGGGGAATTACTACTGGAACCCAAGAAGCAGCTGCAGAACTGTCTAGAGGACATAAAATGAGGAATTACCACTGGGAACAAAGACGCAGCTGCAGCACTGTCTAGAGGACTTAGAATGAGGAATTACCGCTGGGATCAGAGAAACAGCTGCAGCACTGTCTAGAGGACATAAAATGAGGAATTACCACTGGGAACAGAGACAGCTACAGCACTGGCTAGAGGCCTTAGAATGAGGAATTACCGATGGGACCAGACACGCAGCTGCAGCACTGTCTAGAGGACTTAGAATGAGGAATTACCAGTGGGACTAGAGAAGCAGCTGCAGCACTGTCTAGAGGACATAAAATGAGGAATTACCAGTGGGACCAGAGAAGCAGCTACAGCAGTGGCTAGAGGCCTTAGAATGAGGAATTACCAGTGGGACCAGAGAAGAAGCTGCAGCACTGGCTAGAGGCCTTAGAATGGGGAATTACTGACAGGACCAGAGAAGGACTAAGAATGAAGAATTACCACTGGGACCAGAGACGCACCTGCAGCACTGTCTAGAGGACTTAGAATGAGGAATTTCTACTGGAACCCAAGAAGCAGCTGCAGCACTGGCTAGAGGACTTAGAATGGGGAATTACCTTTGGAACCCAAGAAGCAGCTGCAGCACTGTCTAGAGGACATAAAATGAGGAATTACCACTGGGAACAAAGACGCAGCTGCAGCACTGTCTAGAGGATTTAGAATGAGGAATTACCAACAGGACCAGAGAAGCAGCTGCAGCACTGTCTGGAAGACTTAGAACAAGGAATTACCGACAGGACCAGATTTGGAGCTGCGGCAGTGTCTAGAGGAGTTAGAATGAGGAGTTACTGCTCGGACCAGAGAAGCAGCTGCAGCACTGCCTAGAGGCCTTAGAATGAGGAATTACTGACAGGACCAGAGAAGCAGTTGCAGCACTGTCTAGAGGACTTAGAATGAGGAATTACCACTAGGACCAGAGATGCAGCTGCAGCACTGTCTAGAGGACTTAGATTGAGGAATTGCCACTGGAACCCAAGAAGCAGCTGCAGCACTGGCTAGAGGACATAGAATGGGGAATTACCGACAGGACCAGAGAAGGACTAAGAATGAAGAATTACCATTGGGACCACGCAGCTGCAGCACTGTCTAGAGGCCTTAGAATGAGGTATTCCCGATGAGACCAGACACGCAGCTGCAGCAGTGTCTAGAGGATTTAGAATGAGGAATTACTGCTGGGACTAGAGAAGCAGCTGCAACACTGTCTAGGGGACATAGAATGATGAATTACCACTGGGAACAGAGACGCAGCTGAAGCACTGTCTAGAGGACTTAGTATGGGGAATTACCAACAGAACTATAGAAGCAGCTGCAGCACTGCCTAGAGGCCTTAGAATGAGGCATTGCCAGGGGGACCTGAAAAGCAGCTGCAGCACTGGCTAGAGGCCTTTGAATGGGGAATTACTGACAGGACCAAAGAAGGACTAAGAATGATGAATTACCACTGTGGTCAGAGACACTGCTGCAGCGCTGTCTAAAGGGCTTAGAATGAGGAATTACCACTGGGACTAAAGCAGCAGCTGCAGCACTGGCTAGAGGACTTAGAATGAAGAAATACCACTGGGAACAGAGATGCACCTGCAGCACTGTCTAGAGGACTTAGAATGAGGAATTACTACTGGAGCCCAAGAAGCAGCTGCAGTACTGGCTAGAGGACTTAGAATGGGGAATTACCGACAGGACCAGAGAAGGACTAAGAATGAAGAATTACCACTGGGACCACGCAGCTGCAGCACTGTCTAGAGGACTTAGAATGGGGAATTACCGACAGGACCAGAGAAGGACTAAGAATGAAGAATTACCACTGGGACCACCCAGCTGCAGCACTGTCTAGAGGACTTAGAATGGGGAATTACCACTGGAACCCAAGAAGCAGCTGCAGCACTGTCTAGAGGACATAGAATGAGGAATTACCACTGGGAACAAAGACGCAGCTGCAGCACTGTCTAGAGGACTTAGAATGAGGAATTACCAACAGGACCAGAGAAGCAGCTGCAGCACTGCCTAGAGGCCTTAGAATGAGGAATTACCCCTGGGACCAGAGATGCAGCTGCAGCACTGGCTAGAGGACATAGAATGGGGCATTACCGACAGGACTAGAGAAGGACTAAGAATGAAGAATTACCACTGGGACCAGAGATGCAGCTGCAGCACTGTCTAGAGGACTTACAATGAGGAATTACCGACAGGACCAGAGAAGGACTGAGAATGAAGAATTACCACTGGGACCAAAGATGCAGCTGCAGCACTGCCTAGAGGCCTTGGAATGAGGAATTACTGACAGGACCAGAGAAGCAGTTGCAGCACTGTCTAGAGGACTTAGAATGAGGAATTACCACTGGGACCAGAGATGCAGCTGCAGCACTGGCTAGAGGACTTAGAATGGGGCATTACCGACAGGACCAGAGAAGGACTAAGAATGAAGAATTACCACTGGGACCAGAGATGCAGCTGCAGCACTGTCTAAAGGGCTTAGAATGAGGAATTTCCACTGGGAAAAAGAAGCAGCTGCAGCACTGTCTAGAGGACTTACATTGAGGAATTACTGACAGGACCAGAGAAAGACTGAGAATGAAGAATTACCACTGGGATCAGAGACGCAGCTACACCACTGGCTAGAGGACTTAGAATGGGGAGTTACTGACGTGACTAGAGAAGCAGCTAACAGCACTGTCTGGAAGACTTAGAACAAGGAATTACCGACGGGACCAGATTTGGAGCTGCAGCAGTGTCTAGAGGACTTAGAATGAGGAATTACCGCTGGGACCAGAGAAGCAGCTGCAGCACTGCCTAGAGGACTTAGAATGGGGAATTACCGACAGGATCAGAGAAGGACTAAGAATGAAGAATTACCACTGGGACCACGCAGCTGCAGCACTGTCTAGAGGACTTAGAATGGGGAATTACCGACAGGATCAGAGAAGGACTAAGAATGAAGAATTACCACTGGGACCATGCAGCTGCAGCACTGTCTAGAGGACTTAGAATGGGGAATTACCACTGGAACCCAAGAAGCAGCTGCAGCACTGTCTAGAGGACATAGAATGAGGAATTACCACTGGGAACAAAGACGCAGCTGCAGCACTGTCTAGAGGACTTAGAATGAGGAATTACCAACAGGACCAGAGAAGCAGCTGCAGCACTGCCTAGAGGCCTTAGAATGAGGAATTACCCCTGGGACCAGAGATGCAGCTGCAGCACTGGCTAGAGGACATAGAATGGGGCATTACCGACAGGACTAGAGAAGGACTAAGAATGAAGAATTACCACTGGGACCAGAGATGCAGCTGCAGCACTGTCTAGAGGACTTACAATGAGGAATTACCGACAGGACCAGAGAAGGACTGAGAATGAAGAATTACCACTGGGACCAAAGATGCAGCTGCAGCACTGCCTAGAGGCCTTAGAATGAGGAATTACTGACAGGACCAGAGAAGCAGTTGCAGCACTGTCTAGAGGACTTAGAATGAGGAATTACCACTGGGACCAGAGATGCAGCTGCAGCACTGGCTAGAGGACTTAGAATGGGGCATTACCGACAGGACCAGAGAAGGACTAAGAATGAAGAATTACCACTGGGACCAGAGCTGCAGCACTGTCTAAAGGGCTTAGAATGAGGAATTTCCACTGGGAAAAAGAAGCAGCTGCAGCACTGTCTAGAGGACTTACATTGAGGAATTACTGACAGGACCAGAGAAAGACTGAGAATGAAGAATTACCACTGGGATCAGAGACGCAGCTACACCACTGGCTAGAGGACTTAGAATGGGGGAGTTACTGACGTGACTAGAGAAGCAGCTAACAGCACTGTCTGGAAGACTTAGAACAAGGAATTACCGACGGGACCAGATTTGGAGCTGCAGCAGTGTCTAGAGGACTTAGAATGAGGAATTACCGCTGGGACCAGAGAAGCAGCTGCAGCACTGCCTAGGGGACTTAGAATGAGGAATTACCATCAGGACCAAAGAAGCAACTGCAGCACTGTCCAGAGAACTTAGAATGAGGAATTGCCGCTGGGACCAGAGAAGCAGCTGCAACACTGTCTAGGGGGACATAGAATGAGGAATTACCACTGGGAACAGAGACGCAGCTGCAGCACTGTCTAGAGGACTTAGAATGGGGAATTACCAACAGAACTAGAGAAGCAGCTGCTGCACTGCCTAGAGGCCTTAGAATGAGGAATTACTGACAGGACCAGAGAAGCAGCTACAGCACTGGCTAGAGGACTTAGAATGGGGAATTACCAACAGAACTAGGGAAGCAGCTGCTGCACTGCCTAGAGGTCTTAGAATGGGGAATTACTGACAGGACCAGAGAAGGACTAAGAATTAAGAATTACCACTGTGGCCAGAGACACAGCTGCAGCGCTGTCTAAAGGGCTTAGAATGAGGAATCATCACTGGGACTAAAGAATCAGCTGCAGCACTGTGTAGAGGACTTAGAATGAGGAAATACCACTGGGAAATGAGATGCACCTGCAGCACTGTCTAGAGGACTTAGAATGAGGAATTACCACTGGAAACCAAGAAGCAGCTGCAGCACTGGCTAGAGGACTTAGAATGGGGAATTACCGACAGGACCAGAGAAGGACTAAGAATGAAGAATTACCACAGGAACCCAAAAAGCAGCTGCAGCACTGTCTAGAGGACTTAGAATGGGGAATTACAACTGGAATTCAAGAAGCAGCTGCAGCACTGTCTAGAGGACATAGAATGAGGAATTACCACTAGGAACAAAGACGCAGCTGCAGCACTGTCTTGAGGACTTAGAACAAGGAATTACTGACAGGACCAGATTTGGAGCTGCGGCAGTGTCTAGAGGAGTTAGAATGAGGAGTTACCGCTGGGACCAGAGAAGCAGCTGCAGCACTGCCTAGAGGCCTTAGAATGAGGAATTACTGACAGGACCAGAGAAGCAGTTGCAGCACTGTCTAGAGGACTTAGAATGAGGAATTACTACTGGAGCCCAAGAAGCAGCTGCAGCACTGGCTAGAGGACTTAGAATGGGGAATTACCGACAGGACCAGAGAAGGACTAAGAATGAAGAATTACCACTGGGACCACGCAGCTGCAGCACTGTCTAGAGGACTTAGAATGAGGAATTACCACTGGGACCAGAGATGCAGCTGCAGCACTGTCTAGAGGCTTTAGAATGAGGAATTACCACTGGGACCAGAGAAGCAGCTGCAGCCCTGCCTAGAGGCCTTAGAATGAGGAATTACCGACAGGACCAGAGAAGGACTGAGAATGAAGAATTACCACTGGGACCAGAGACGCAGCTACACCACTGGCTAGAGGACTTAGAATGGGGGAGTTACTGACGTGACTAGAGAAGCAGCTAACAGCACTGTCTGGAAGACTTAGAACAAGGAATTACCGACGGGACCAGATTTGGAGCTGCAGCAGTGTCTAGAGGACTTAGAATGAGGAATTACCGCTGGGACCAGAGAAGCAGCTGCAGCACTGCCTAGGGGACTTAGAATGAGGAATTACCATCCGGACCAAAGAAGCAACTGCAGCACTGTCCAGAGAACTTAGAATGAGGAATTGCCGCTGGGACCAGAGAAGCAGCTGCAACACTGTCTATGGGACATAGAATGAGGAATTACCACTGGGAACAGAGACGCAGCTGCAGCACTGTCTAGAGGACTCAGAATGGGGAATTACCAACAGAACTAGAGAAGCAGATGCAGCACTGCCTAGAGGCCTTAGAATGAGGAATTACCAGTGGGACCAGAGAAGCAGCTACAGCACCGGCTAGAGGCCTTAGAATGGGGAATTACTGACAGGACCAGAGAAGGACTAAGAATTACCACTGTGGACAGAGACACAGCTGCAGCACTGTCTAAAGGGCTTAGAATGAGGAATTACCACTGGGACTAAAGAAGCAGCTGCAGCACTGTGTAGAGGACTTAGAATTAGGAATTACCAACAGGACCAGAGAAGCAGCTGCAGCACTGCCTAGAGGCCTTAGAATGAGGAATTACTGACATGACCAGAGAAGCAGTTGCAGCACTGTCTAGAGGACTTAGAATGAGGAATTACCACTGGGACCAGAGATGCAGCTGCAGCACTCCCTAGAGGACTTAGAATGGGGCATTACCGACAGGACCAGAGAAGGACTAAGAATGAAGAATTACCACTGGGACCAGAGAAGCAGCTTTAGCACTGCCTAAAGGAGTGGGAATGAGGAATTACCACTGGGACCAGAGACGCAGCTGTAACACTGTCTAGAGGACTTAGAATGAGGAATTACCACTGGGACCCAAGAAGCAGCTGCAGGAGTGTCTAGAGGACCTAGAAGGAGGAATTACCAACAGGACCAGAAAAGCAGCTGCAGCACTGCCTAGAGGCCTTAGAATGAGGAATTACCACTGTGACCAGAGACACAACTGCAGCACTGCCTAGAGGCCTTAGAATGAGGAATTACTACTGCAACCGGAGAAGCAGCTGCAGCACTGCCTAGGGGACTTAGAATGGGGGAGTTACTTACAGGATCTGAGAAGCAGCTAGCAGCACTGCTAGAGGGCTTAGAATGAGGAATTACCACTGGAACCGAAGACGCAGCTGCAGCACTGTCTAGAGGACTTAGATTGAGGTATTACCACTGGAACCCAAGAAGCAGCTGCAGCACTGTCTAGAGGAATTACAATGAGGAATTACAGACAGGACCAGAGAAGGACTGAGAATGAAGAATTACCACTGGGGCCAGAGACGCAGCTACAGCACTGGCTAGAGGACTTAGAATGGGGGAGTTACTGACGTGACTAGAGAAGCAGCTAACCGCACTGCCTGGAAGACTTAGAACAAGGAATTACCGACAGGACCAGATTTGGAGCTGCAGCAGTGTCTAGAGGACTAGGAATGAGGAATTACCTTTGGGACCTGAGAAGCAGCTGCAGCACTGCCTAGAGGACTTAGAATGAGGAATTACCAGCAGGACCAAAGAAGCAACTGAAGCACTGTCCAGAGGACTTAGAATGAGGAATTACCGCTGGGACCAGAGAAGCATCTGCAATACTGTCCGGAGGACATAGAAAAAAGAATTACCACTAGGAACAGAGACGTAGCTGCAGCACTGTCTAGAGGACTTAGAATGTGGAATTACCAACAGAACAAGAGAAGCAGCTGTTGCACTGCCTAGAGGCCTTAGAATGAGGAATTACTGACAGGACCAGAGAAGCAGCTACAGCACTGGCTAGAGGCCTTAGAATGGGGAATTACTGACAGGACCAGAGAAGGACTAAGAATGAAGAATTACCACTGTGGCCAGAGACACAGCTGCAGCGCTGTCTAAAGGGCTTAGAATGAGGAATCATCACTTGAACCCAAGAAGCAGCTGCAGCACTGGCTAGAGGACTTAGAATGGGGAATTACCGACAGGACCAGAGAAGGACTAAGAATGAAGAATTACCACAGGAACCCAAAAAGCAGCTGCAGCACTGGCTAGAGGACTTAGAATGGGGAATTACTGACAGGACCTGAGAAGCAACTGCAGCACTGTCCAGAGGACTTAGAATGAAGAATTACCACTGGGACCAGAGAAGCAGCTGCAACACTGTCTAGAGGACATAGAATGAGGAATTACCACTGGAACCCAAGAAGCAGCTGCAGCACTGGCTAGAGGACTTAGATTGGGGAATTACCAACAGAACTAGAGAAGCAACCGCAGCACTGTCCAGACGCCTAAGAATGAGGAATTACCAGTGGGACCAGAGAAGCAGCTACAGCACTGGCTAGACGCCTTAGAATGGGGAATAACTGACAGTACCAGAGAAGGACTAAGAATGAAGAATTACCACTGTGGCCAGAGACACAGCTGCAGTGCTGTCTAAAGGGCTTAGAATGAGGATATACCGCTGGGACTAAAGAAGAAGTTGCAGCACTGTGTAGAGGACTTAGAATGAGGAATTACCCCTGGGAACAGAGATGCACCTGCAGCACTGTCTAGAGGACTTAGAATGAGGAATTACCACTGGAACCCAAGAAGCATCTGCAGCACTGGCTAGAGGACTTAGAATGGGGAATTACCGACAGGACCAGAGAACGACTGAGAATGAAGAATTACCACTGGGACCAGAGCCGCAGCTGCAGCACTGTCTAGAGGACCTAGAATGAGGAATTACCACTGGAACCCAAGAAGCAGCTGCAGCACTGGCTAGAGGACTTAGAATCGCCAGCTGGTCAATCTTTGGGCACACCATCTCTTATGCGATAATCCTTCTGGTCACATCACACCGTCAGCTGGTAGATCCTGGGGTACACCATCTCGTATGAGACAGTCCGCCTGTCCACATCATATCATCAGCTGGTCGATCTTGGGACACACCCGCTCTTATGGGACAATCCTCCTGGTCAAATCATACCATCAGCTTTGTCGATCCAGGGGCACACCATTTCTTATGGGACAGTCCTCCTGGTCACTTCACACCGTTAGCTGGTGAATCTTGGGGCATACGGTCTCATTTGGGACAGTCCTCCTGGTCATATCTCACCATCAGCTGGTTGACGGGGAAACCGTCTCTCATGGGACAGTCCTCCTGGTTACATCACATCGTCAGCTGGTCGATCTTGGGGCACACCATCTCTTATGGTCACTCCTCCTAGTGACATCACACTGGTCAGATGGTCAATCCTTGGGCAAACCATCTCTCATGGGACAGTTCTCCTGATCCCATCACACCGGTCTTCTGGTAGATCCTGGTGTCACACCCTCTCTTATGGGACAGTCCTCCTGGTCACCTCACCCGGTCAGCTGGTTGATGTTGGGGCACACCCTCTCCTTTAGGACAGTCCACCTGGTCACATCAAATCATCATCAGGTAAATCTAGGGACACACCGTCTTATATGGGACAGTCCTCCTAGTCACTTCGCAATGTGAGCTGGAAGACCCTAGGGCACACCATCTCTCATGGGACACTCCTCCTGGTCACATCACACCGTCACAAGGTAGATCCTGAGGCATGCAATCTCTTATGGGACAGTCCTCCCTTTCACATCACACTGGTCCGCTGGTAGATCTAGAGGGACACCGTCTCTTATGGGCCAGTCCTCCTGGTCACATCAAACAGGTCAACTGGTCGATCCTTGGGCAAACCCTCTATTATGGGTCAGTTCTTCCGATCACATCACACCGTGAGCCTATAGATCCTGCGGTCACACCGTATCTTATGGGACAGTCCTCCTGGTCACATCACACCGTCAGCTGGTCGTTCTTGGGGCACACCGTCTCCTATGGGACAGTCCTTCTGGACATATCACACCGTCAGCTGATAGATCCTGGGGCACACCATCTCTTATGGGACAGCCATCCTGGTCACAACACACCATCAGATGGTTGATCTTGGGGCACACGTTATATTATGGGACAGTCCTCCTGGAGATATCACACCGATCAGCAGGTAGATCATGGGGCACATGATCACTTTTGGGACAGTCCTCCTGGTCACATCACACCGTCAGTAGGTAGATCCAGGGACACACCTTCTCTTGTCAAAAAGTTCTCCTGGTCGCATCGCAATGTCAGCTGGAAAATTCTGGGACGCTACGTCTCTTATGGGAAAGCCCTACTGTTCATATCACACCGTCAGCTGGTAGATCCTGGGGCACACCATCTCTTATGGGACAGTCCTCCTGTTGACATCACACCGGTCAGCTGTTAGATCCTGAGCACACCATCTCTTATGGGATAGTCCTCCGGCTCACATCACACTGGTCAGCTGGTCGATTATTGGGCAAACCCTCCCTTATGGAACAGTTCTCCTGATCACATCACACTGTGAGCTTTAGATCCTGGGGCACACCATCTCTTATGGGACAGTCCTCCTGGTCACACCACACCATCAGCTGGTAGATCCTGGGGTACACCGTCTCTTATTGGACAGTCCTCCTGGTCACACCACAGCATCAGCTGGTAGATCCTACGGCACACCCTCTCTTATGGACAGTCCTTCGAATCACATCACACTGTCAGCTCGTCGATCTTGAAGCACACCATCTCTTATGCGACAGTCCTGGTCATATCACACCGGCAGCTGGTAGATCCTGGGGTACACCGTCTCTTATTGGACAGTCCTCCTGGTCACATCATGCCATCAGCTCGTCGATCTTGGGGCACACCATCACATCACACTGGTCAGTTGGTAGATCCTGCGGCTCACCATCACTTACGAGTGAGTAATCCTGGTCACATCACACCATCAGCTGGTAGATCCTAGGGACACACCAACTCTTATGGGTCAGTCCTCCTGGTCACACCACACCGTCAGCTGGTAGATCCTAGGGCACACCCTGTCTTATGGGACAGTCTTCCTGGTCACACCACACCGTCAGCTGGTAGAACCTGGGGTACACCGTTGATTATGGGACAGTCCTCCTGTTCACATCACACCGGTGAGCTGGTAGATCCCGGGTCACACAGTCTCTTATGGGACAGTCCTCCTGGTCACATTACACAATCAGCTAGTCAGTCTTGGGGCACACTCTCTCTTATGGGATAGTCCTCGTGATCACACCACACCGTCAGCTGGTAGATCCTGTGGCACACCTTCTCTTATGGGACAGTCCTCCCGGTCACATCACACCTGCAGTTGGTAGATCCTGGGGTACACCGTCTCTTATTGGACAGTCCTCCTGGTCACATCGCACCATCAGCTCGTCGATCTTGGGGCACACCATCTCTCATGGGACAGTCCTCCTGGTCACATCACACTGGTCATCTGGTAGATCTTGGGGCACACCGTCACTTACGGGCGAGTAATCCTGGTCACATCACACCATCAGCTGGTAGATCCTAGGGGCATACCAACTCTTATGGGACAGTCCTTCTGGTCACATCACACCTGCAGTTGGTAGATCCTGGGGTACACCGTCTCTTATTAGACAGTCCTCCTGGTCACATCACACCATCAGCTGGTAGATCCTAGGACACAGCAGCTCTTATGGGACATTCCTCCTTGTCACGTCACACGGTCAGCTGGTTGATCCTAGGGGACACCCTCTCTTATGGGAGAGTCCTCTTGGTCACCATCTCTCATGGGACAGTTCTCCTGATCACATCACACTGTCAGCTAGTCGATCTTGGGGCACACCATCTCTTATGGGACCGTCCTCCTCGTCACATCACACTGTCAGCTGCTAGATCCTGGGACAAACCCTCTCTTATGGGACAGTCCTCCTGGTCACATCACATCGTCAGCTGGTCGATCTTCAGGACACCATTATGAGACCATACTTCTGGTCAAATTACAACATCAGCTGGTAGTTCCTAGGTCACAAATCTCTTATGGGACAGTCCTCCAGGTCACATCACAAAGTCAGCTGGTTGATCTTAGGGGACACCCTCTCTTATGGGACAGTCCTCCTGGTCACATCACACCATCAGCTAGTCAATCTTGGGGCACACCATCTCTTATGGGACAGTCCTCCTGGTCACATCACACTGTCAGCTGGTAGATCCTGGTTGCACACCCTCTCTTACAGGGCAGTCCTGGTCACATCACACAGTAAGCAGGTAGATCCTGGTTCATACCGTCTCTAGGGGACAGTCCGCCTGGTCTCATCACACCGTCAGCTGCCCGATCTTGGGTCGCACCATCTCTTATGGGACAGTTCTCATGCTCAAATCACACCATCACCTAGTCTATCTTGGGGCACACTCTCTCTTATAGGACATTCCGCTTTGTCACATCATATCGTCAGCTGGTCGATCTTTGGGCACACCATCTCTTATGGGACAGTCCTCCTTGTCACATCACACCGTCAGCTGGTCGATCTTGGGGCGCACCATCTTTTATGGGAAAGTCCTCCTGGTCACATCACACCATCAGCTGGTAGATCCTGAGGTACACCATCTCTTATGGGCCAGTCCTCCTGATCACATCACACCGTCAGCTGGTCGATCTAGGGGCACACCATCTCTTATGGGACAGTCCTCCTGGTCACATCACACCATCAGCTAGTCAAACTTGGGGCACACCCTCTCTTATGGGACAGTCCTCCTGGTCACATCACACCGTCAGCTGGTCGATCCTGGGGAACACCCTCTATTACGGGACAGTCCTCCTGGCCACATCACACCGTCAGCTGGCTGATCTTGGGGCACACCATCTCTTATGGGACAGTCCTCATTGTCACATCACACCGTCAGCTAGTAGATCCTGGGGAACACCCTCTCTTATGGGACAGTCCTCCTGGCCACATCACACTGTCATCTGGTCGATCTTGGGGCACACCATCTCTAATAGGACAGTCCTCCTGGTCATATCACACAATCAGGTAGTCAATCTTGGGGCACACCCTCTCTAATGGGACAGTCCTCCTGGTCACACCACACCTTCAGCTGGTAGATCCTAGGGTACACCCTCTCATATGGGACAGTCCTCCTGGTCACACCACATTGTCAGCCGGTAGATCCTAGGGCACACCATCTCTTATGGGACAGTCCTCCTGGTCACATCACACCGTCAGCTGGTCGATCTTGGGGCACACCATCTCTTATGGGACAGTCCTCCTGGTCACACCACACCTTCAGCTGGTAGATCCTAGGGTACACCCTCTCATATGGGACTGTCCTCCTGGTCACATCACACCGTCAGCTGGTCGATCTTGGGGCACACCATCTCTTATGGGACAGTCCTGGTCACATCACACAGTTAGCAGGTAGATCCTGGTACACACCGTCTCTTACAGGACAGTCCGCATGGTCTCATCACACCGTCAGCTGGTAGATCCTAGGGCACACCCTCTCTTATGGGACAGTCCTGGTCACATCACACAGTTAGCAGGTAGATCCTGGTACACACCGTCTCTTACAGGACAGTCCGCATGGTCTCATCACACCATCAGCTAGTCAATCTTGGGGCACACTCTCTCTTATGGGACAGTCCTCGTGGTCACACCACACCGTCAGCTGGTAGATCCTAGGGCACACCCTCTCTTATGGGACAGTCCTCCCGGTCACATCACACCTGCAGTTGGTAGATCCTGGGGTACACCGTCTCTTATTGGACGGTCCTCCTGGTCACATCACAGTGGTCAGCTGGTAGATCCTGCGGCACACCGTCACTTACGGGCGAGTAATCCTGGTCACATCACACCATCAGCTGGTAGATCCTAGGACACAGCATGTGAGAAGTTGGCCTGGTATATGCTGTCCACTACATGAAAAATGGAGCGGTGCACTACCAGAAAGTTTATCCAATAAATCCAAGTGTCCAGTTGGTTTGTATCTTAATCAATCCTTTATTTTCAATATCACAAAACACAAATTCCAGCCAACGCATTTCGTTCATACAAACAATGAACTTCTTCAGGGCAATTGGAAACGTAAAGAAGAAACGGAAGAGGGATCCTTGCATCTAGGATCGTCGGAGGACGTTGCCAGACGTAGTGGCGTGTGTTCAGCCCGGTAGTGTACGTCCACAGTCCACGTTCCTGTAGTTGGCGCACAAGCACGTTGCTTACTGGGCTACCATAGTAAGTGCCCAGCGGTCATATCTCTGGAGCAGAGTCCGTAGCGTACCGTCCGGTTCAAATCATCGGCTTGACCGTTTGGCCCTAGGGGCGTCTCAAACCATATACTAAGAAAGTGGTATAAGAACCACGACTTGACTAGACACAGGGCCTAGATCGTGTAGAATCGCTGGGACCCCAAGGAACCACCCAAGGCAGTGACACAGGGGACCCACGGGGGACGTGTGCAGTGTGAGAACACAGCCGAGAACTCCCGTTAGCTTCTATGGGGAAAGTCACAGTTAGAATTTGAAAGTTTAAGGACACTTAGGAGTGGACAAGAAGCAAACCCTTTTGGACTTAGAGGTGTCTAGGGCCAACACCCACGGGAGCACCCGAGTACTCGAGTTACCTCACCCAGGGAAGCCGGGTGCATAGGTGTCAAATGGTGTCGGGTCGCGCCGTCGTTTTCAATGGCAGAAGACAAAGAAGTGCTGATGACGTGAAGAAGGAAAGTGTCCGAAGAGATCCAAGCCTGGATCGGAGATGAGAAGAACCTGAAAGCAGAGGGGACAGAGTCTGGGTCACTTGCCAGTGACCAGGGGCACGATAGACGAATGCCCACCGATGTCGGATGCTTCAGGTGCAGGAGGGGAAGCTTGACTCTTCAGCCACGAGGACCAGGCGGCGTCGACGACAACCAGGAGATGGATTCGAGCTGTCCCACGAAGGATGTCGAGTGTTGCAGCGTTGGTGTCCGGATTGAACACAAAAGCCTTGGCAACAGCAACCCACGCAGGAAGGAGAAAGATGCTTCGGAGCAGACCAGCAAGGTCTGAGGGACTCACCACTTGGGGGGGAGTCAGGGCACATCTGGAGCAACCAGGAAAGCCCACTGAAAATCAGAGTTGCCTTCACAGGGACCCACCAGTCGAGAGACAAGGGATCGCGAAGGAGCCCCAAGCGGAAATGCAAGAAGTAGGCCCACGGAACACTCGTGGAGTGTAGGCCCACAATCTTCGGTGCAGATGATGCTCGGGGCGAGGGCTACAAGTAACCCAAAGCACGACTTCGAGGGATGTCGAAGTCGATGCACTAGCAAATGTGCACAGTGGTCAGGAGTTCCGGTTCCACGCTACTGACGAGGGCTGCGGGTCTCAGCTTTGCTGGGGACTCGGGTCGGCCTCTGAGATGTCTGGAAATCCTCTTCCTGTGTCGCAAATACTTCAGAGTCCGGCGGGAGCTTCGAGGATGCAGACTGCCAAAATGCTTCGTTGGTGCCTGCCAAGCAGGGGAGTCACTCCTTGACCCCAAGGGAGATTCTTCAGTCTTCTAGTCTTGAGTAGAAAGTCGAAGGTCCAGGATTCAGTTGCAGAGTTTCGTCCAGGGATATCTAAAGTCCTGTTGCCAGGGGTTCCTTACTTCTACTAAAGAAAGGGGTTGGACTAACTCTGGGGACCCACCTATGGGAGGGTTTGGAAAGAGGGGTGGCTACACCCATTTCCTTTGTCCAGTTTCGTGCCAGAGCAGGGGCTGAGTGCCCCTGCAACCGGTTTGAACTGGACTATGCACAGGGACACCAAAGATGCCCCCAGTGCAGGACTTCAAAGCACTCATGGAGTGCACCCACCCAACCCCAATACACTAAGGCCTGTCTGGGAGTTGGTCACACCTCCCTGTGACAGGAAACCTATTGTCCAGGCCTCCCCTGCCGGAGTTTCGGTCAGCAGCAGGAGGCCAGACTTGTGTCCTTGGCTGCAGCATCCATTTTGTGATGCCAGGGCTCTGTTAGGTTTCTACCGGTTGTACCAGTGCAGTCATGTCTCTCCCTCTAGAAGGGTGGGATCATACTCCCACACCAGTTACTGGTGTTGGGGTATGATTCCAAGGTGTTTGACACCAAACACAACATGTTTCCGTGCAGCCATCCCAAAGTTAGCATTTACCGTTTAGATATAATGCACTTAAGAGTATATGGTCAGGCTGCACCACTGACAACCCCGGAGGAGATATTCCGAAGGCTGCAGGGGTGCTCTGCTCATGCAGGGGCACCCTCTCACATATAACCAAGCATCCTGCCTTCAGGATTGTTAAGGCCTGCCATAGGGATGACTTATAGGTTTCTATGTGCAGTGATAGGTGAGATATAGTGAACCTACATCTCTGTAAGGGGTGCATGCACCACCTTACCCAGGCTGCAGTAGCAGACCTGTGGTGTCATTTTGACTAGCCTTCCAGGGGTGGCATAATACATGCTGCAGCCCCTGGTAGGCCTCTGGGGTACCTATGCCCTAGGTACCTAGTGTACCATATACAAGGACTCATAAGGGTACCCCAGCATCCAATCTGGAGTGTACCTAAGGTACGTGGAATAAATTTAGAGTGAACACAGATAGGCTGGGGTCCTGATTAGCAGGATTCCAGCCTGGCTAGGTTGAAAAACAGTGAAACATCAGCAAAAAGTGGGGGTAACCATAAGAGGCAGATCCTACTCTCCTACACAACCCCCCCCAAACGCAGGGACATTAAACTAACCTTGACCAGTTGAGTCTTCATGTTCTAAGTGGAAATATCTGGAGAGTCCATTGGCATGGTTACTCCCATGTCTATGTTCCACTGTATAGTCCATCCCCTGTAGGGAAATGGACCACCTTAAAAGTTTGGGGTTTTCACCCTTCATCTGTTTTAGCCATAAGAGGGGCTTATGGTCTGTCTGAACAATGAAGTGAGTGCCAAACAAGTATGGCCTCAACTTCTTCAGAGCCCAAACCACAGCAAAGGCCTCCCTCTCAATGGCTGACCAACGTTTCTCTCTAGGGGTCAGCCTTCTGCTAATAAAAGCTACTGGCTGGTCCTGACCTTCATCATTCAATTGTGATAGCACAGCCCCTACCCCCAACTCAGATGCATCTGTTTGGACAATGAATTGCTTGGAGTAATCAGGACTCTGCAGAATGGGACCAGTGCACATGGCCTGCTTCAGGTCATCAAATGCCTTTTGACAGCTAACTGTCCACTGAACTTTCTTGGGCATTCTTTTAGAGGTTAAATCATTCAGTGATGTCACTATGGATCCATACCCCTTGACAAATCTCCTGTAGTACCCAGTCAGGCCCAAGAAAGCTCTGACCTGAGTCTGGGTAGTGGGAGCAACCCAGTCCATGATGGTCTGGATTTTGCTCTGCAATGGTTGAACCTGGCCTCCACCTACAAGGTGGCCCAGGTACACAACGTGACTCTGCCCTATCTGGCACTTGGTTGCCTTGATAGTTAGGCCTGCTTTCTGCAGGGCCTCCAAAACATTTCTCAGGTGGACCAGGTGATCCTCCCAGGTGGAGCTAAAGACAGCAATATCATCTAGATATGCTGCACTATAGGCTTCCAGGCCTGTAAGGACTTTGTTCACCAACCTTTGAAAAGTGGCAGGTGCATTCTTCAAGCCAAAGGGCATCACCACACATTGATAGTGCCCACTAGGGGTAGAAAATGCTGTTTTGGCTTTTGCATCCTCAGCTTGTCTGATCTGCCAGTAGGCAGCTGTTAGACCTGTCATCCCTAGGGTGGTGTTACCCCGTTTTTTTCTCTTTGCGCCTCATTTTTGCCACTACCTTTTTGTTGGACCTAGGTCTCTGGGCGCCTTACCACTGCCAAACAGTGCTGAGGCGCAGGTGCTCTCTCTTAATAAGATGGCTGCCACAGGCCCCTGCTACTGCGGAGTGGCCATTGCGCACGAACATACTAGTAGTCAGGATCAGGCTGGGACATAATGATACAGTATCCATGCCGTCCCCGCCTCTGGGCCTCATAGCCAGACATGAGGGAAGCTTCTAGAACCTTCCAGCTCAGGGAGGAGTTATGTTTTGCCGCCTTTCAGGAGGGTCACCTGACCTAGGGGTATAAGAGGTTTGGAGGGAAACCTAGTTAGTCAGTTGGGGCACCACTGGACCTGGGGGAACCTCTGCCGGAGTACAGGCTGTCGGGCCTAGGGGGAGACCTACACTACTGGTACTGACTGGGCTTAGGCGCTGCTGTGCTAAGCTAGCTGAGGAACACCTTCCACCTACTGACCTGGCCCAGCGTGAGGGGACCCAGGGAACTACCTCCAGTGTGCCTGCAGGGAACCATCCTGCCTTTATGCCCACCAACTCAACTCCCTTCCCCCAAGTTACTGCAACCAAGCAACTACAAGCACTGATCCAGCAACCAAGAAACTGCAACCAAGCAAACCAACGTCTAAACGCTACTGCTGGGGATCACCAGGTAAAGCGCCGTGCCTCTAAGCGCTGGACCTTCACCCTGTGTGTCCGGCTACCAGCGCTGTTCTCCCCTAGCGCTGTGCTGTCCAGAAGCCCTGGACCTTCACCCCTTCCAAGCGCTAAGTGCCAACTCTCTGCCCTGCTGTGAGCGCTGTGTGTCAGCTGAGCGCTGCGTGTGGAGAAGCGCTGTGATCAAGGGAAGCGCCGCCTGTGAAGAAGCGCTGCCTGTGAAGACGCGCTGCTGCCCAAGATTAAGGCCGTGGTCTCCAGCGCCGCGAGGGAAGGCGCGCTACATTCCCCGACCCCCGCTGCGGCCCACCTGCGCTGTGGCGGGAGGAATCCCGGCGACTGCCCAGATCATCGCCGCTGCCCAGGTGCCGTTCAGAGGAAGCGCCGCCGTAGCCGGATCATTGCCGCCGCCCGGGCGCTGAGGCGAAGCGAAGGCCGCGCTGGGCCTAGAGAAGGGCGGGAGGCGTTGCCCCGCAACGAGGGCGCCGACCGCGTCAGCAACCGCGCCCCCAGGAAGCCGCGACACCATTGGCTCTCGGCTCCGGAGGCCGACGGAGGCCCGGAGCGGGACGACGTGCGTGGGCTTCCCTGCCTGCGGGAGCCCCTGCAACTGGTCCGCAACCCCTCAGAGAGCAGTGGGGCCCCGAGAGGAAGCGCCGCCTCCCCCGGTCGAGGCCTCATGAGAAATTGAGAGCGGGCTGACCGGGAAGGAGGTGCCCAATGCCCCACGCAGAGCGGGACAGTAAGGTGAGCCGGGAGGCCTGGGAGGGGATTCCACGCCATGCGGGGGCCTCTTTCTACCGACGCTGCCCCCGCCTAACGCCCAGAGGATACCGAGCGGGGCAGTCTCCCTGATTTGCCGCATTGACTGCCTCCGCGGCACATGAAGCCGGGCCCTCGCTCCCACATTAGGTCTGGCCTGATAACCCCTTGCGCCCTCCTGCCCCATTGAGGCCTAAATACACGGGTGTGGAGGTAGCTAGGACCGCAGGCGCTATGAGTCGCCTCTGATGATACCGGCCTGCTGTCAGGTCGCCTGTGCCTTGAAGGGTACCGTTAAAGAGGCCTATTAGCCATGGTTATATGCTGAAGTATTTGCATTACGTCTCCTAATGAGGGAAATGTTTACAAGGGTGTGTGGTTAATCTACATAAAGGTCTTTACTGAATTGAATGTACCTACATGAATTGAGCCTCTGTGTTCACCTGCCTAGAGTTAAAGTGTTCTTATGTTGTAGGCCTATCTGCTTTGCGACACCCACTGTACGGAATGTGGTTGCGCCTAGGTTGATACAGGTTCCTCCTCATCTACAGTGTTATGTGCATCTAAATTCTTGCTACTTGAATGTCGCTAAATGCATTGAAGTCTATGTTTCGACCTACAATCTATGACCTACAGTGTTACCTACTTTTCAATGAGGTTATTGCTACTGCCCTTTTAACGGCGTAACGTGTTACTGTTATAATGTGCTTGAATGAATTTACGCACTGGTTTTAAGAAGCTAAATGAATTGAAATGTTGCCTGAGATTATCTGCCGCATCTACTGCTGATTTAAAATTAGATAAAGAATCTTGTTTTTACACAACAGCCTGGTGTGGTGTCTCCCTTATTGTGTGCGCATTACTGAGTCAGTGTGAGTGTGTGCTGCACAACTGCTTAACACATTGCCTTTGGGTGCCTTCCTGCCTTGCGCCAAGCTACCGTGTCGGAATCGGTGACCCCGCTTCTAACATTGGTGTTCAGCGGTGGGATAAGGACTTGTGCTTGTGCAGCACCCTACAGGGATTCAGTGTGCTCCACAATTGGACACCTATTTATAAGCAAGCCTAACAATTCGCCCTTCACTGCCTGACTGTACAGACTCCTGTGTTAACCTGTTGCCTACGTCCTAGAGTCTTTTCCCTTAAGTGTCTGGGGCCCCACCTGTCAGGATGGAGTTCGAGCTGGCCAACCTTGAAATGTATACGGTGGCGCAGCTGAGGGAGTTCTGTCGGGGGATGGGGGTGCCCGTCAAGCGAGGCGCCAAGAGAGAGGAGCTTCTGAAAGTCTTGAGGACATGGGTATTGGCCCACCCGGAAGGGAGAGTGGTCGAGGAACAGGGGGAGCTGGAGGCTCCAGGAGAGCTATACCTACTGCACATAGACATCAGTGAGAATGTGTTGCCAGGGAGACGTTCCAGGGCAGGCAGTAGTGTGTCAGCGAGCAGTGTGTCTGTGGAGGAGTACGAGGACAGGAGGGAGGAGAGGCAATTGAAGCTAGAGCTTGCTAGGATGGACAAGGAGCGAGAACAGGCAAGGCTAGCCATGGAAGAGAAGAAGCTTGCGCATGAGCTGAGCCTGAAAGAATTAGAGCTCCGAGCCTTGCAGATGGAGACGCAGGGCAACTTGAATGGTGGCAGCGTACCCGCTGAGGCTCCACGAGAGCCTAAGTTTTACCTACCTAAGGAGGTGATGGCCAGTTTCAGTGTAGGGGATGACATTGATAAGTGGTTGGCGGCGTATGAGGTGTCTTTGGTAGCCCATGGGGTGCCTGAGAAGTACTGGGGGAGGCCTGTATAGGTACATACCTCCGTTGGCAAGGGACACACTCTTGACTTTAGACAAAGGTGATCAGACAAATTACCCTGTCATGAAAGAGGCACTGCTTAAAAGTTTGGCCTCACTCCAGAGAAGTATCGCCAGAAATTCCGCAACAGCCACAAGCTTCCCACACAGAACTGGGTGGATTTTTTTGATTATACCCGTAAGGCATTGGAGGGTTGGGTGCGTGGCAGCGAAGTGAGTGATTATGAAGGGCTGTACAATCTGTTTTTAAGAGAGCACCTTCTTGATAAGAGTTTTCCAGAGCTGCGCCAACACCTGGTGGACCGCAAGCTGACCGATCCTCGGGAACTTGCGGAGGAGGCGGATACCTGGGTTAGCACTCGGGTGTCCCACAAGGGATCCGGGGGAGACCCCCCGAAGGGTGTACATGGTTTTCCCCAGAAGAGAGAGGGGGGAGATAAAAAGAAGGAGTTCTTTAAAGGCCCCCAAAATAGACCGCAAGGGAGAGGGGTAGGTTCCCCACCCCAATCTGGATTCCAGAAACCCACTTACTCTGACAAAAGTCAGCAGCCCAGAACTGTCCGGTGCTACGAGTGTGGGGAGGTTGGACACTACAAGAGGGATCCCCAGTGTTGCAAGAGGGCCCCAGCCCCCACAGGAGGTAAGAGCCCCGGGTGGCCAGTGTAGCGCTAGGGGAGGAGTTGTCCCTAGGTAAGGGAGGTGAGTGGACATGCTTGACCTTAGTTTCCCTGGGGGATAGAGAGATGATCCCACGGGTTCAGGTACCCTCGAACACTGCCAAGTACCGGCAGAGGGTCCTGGTGAACGGGGAGGAGGTGGAGGCTCTGAGGGACACGGGTGCCAGCATGACGATGGTAAGACGTCAGCTGGTGTCCCCAGAGCAGGTGATTCCTGAAGTATTCCACCCGGTTGTCATGGCTGATAATAGCCTGGGTCATTACCCCGTGGCCCAAGTTCCCTTTGAGTGGGGAGGAGTCTCAGGCCTGTTGATGTAGGAAGGTGGAATCTGACTATATGGTTGCCCCCACTTTTTTTATGGTGTTTTGCTGGTTTATGACTTAGTTGGACTGGGATCCTGCTATTCAGGGCCCCAGTCTATCTGCTTTCTCTGTAAAAGGTTTCCATGTGCCTTAGGCACATCTCTGATTGGAATCTGGAGTGCCCTTATAAGTCCCTAGTATATGGTATACTATGTACCAAGGGCATAGGTACCTCAGAGGCCTGCCAGGGGCTGCAGCATGTATTATGCCACCCCTGGAAGGCCATCCAAACTGACACCACAGGTCTGCTACTGCAGCCTGGGTAAGGTGGTGCATGCACCCCTTACTGTGATATAGGTTACCTATATCACTAAATACATACACACATATAAACCTATAAGTCACTCCTTAGGCAGGCCTTATCAATCCTAAAGGCAGAGTGCATGGTTCCTATGTGAGAGAGTGCCCCTGCATGAGCAGGGCCCCTCTGCAGCGTTCGGAGACCATCTCTGATGCTGTTTGTAGTGCAGCCTGACCATATACTCTTAAGCGCATTATATCCTCGCGGTAAAATGCTAACTTTGGAATGGCTGCACCTAAACATGTCGTGTTTGGTGTCAAACATCTTGGAATACTACCCCCGCCAATCCTGGCGGCGGGGGTAGCATTCCACCCTTCTAGAGGGAAAGACATGTTAACTCTGGCTTACCCGGTAACTTCTTTCTGAAGCCCTGGCATCACAAAATGGATGCTGCTGCCACAGACACAAGTCTGGCCTCCTGCTGCTGGACGAAACTCCGGCAGGGAGGCCTGGACAATAGGTTTCCTGTTGCAGGGAGGTGTGACCACCTCCCCAGACAGGATAATGTGTATTGGGGCTGGGTGGGTGCACTCTTAGAGTGCTTTGAAGTCCTGCACTGGGGGAGCAAAAGGCTCCTCTGTGCATATGCCAGTTCAAACCAGCTCAGGGGCTACCTGCCCCTGCTCTGGCACGAAACTGGACAAAGGGAAGTGGGTGTAGCCACCCCTCCCTTGACCCTCCCATAGGTGGGGTCATAGAGTTAGTCCCTCCCTGTTTTACTGGTTAAAATGGGGAACCCTTGCCACAGCAAGATTAGATTATACCTGGATGAAACTCTGAAACAGAATCCTGGACCTTCGACGCTCTACTCACGATTAGAGGACTGAAGAATCTCCCTTGGGGTCAAGGAGTGACTCCCCTGCTTGGCAGGCACCAAAGAAGCATCTGTCCGGTTCGCATCACTGAAGCTCCCGTCGGACGCCGAAGTCATCGCATCACCAGAGGTGGATTCTCAGACTTCCCCGAGGCTACCCTGAGTCCCCAGCAAAGCTGAGGCCCGTGGCTATCGTGGGTGACTTGAGACCGTGACCCCTGGACACCGAGCGCACTTGCAAGTGCACCATCTTCTGGGTCTCCCAAGAAGTCGTGCTTTGGGCTCCGAGTAGCCCTAGCCTCCAGCACCACCTGCACCGAAGATCACTGGCCCCCACTCCACGAGTGTCCTGTAAGCCAGCTCCACGTGCGGCGTCACGAGGCTCCTTCGCGGTCGCTAGCCCGTTGGCTAGTAGCCCTTACCGAAGGCCAATCTTTTCTTTACTTGGCAGTCTGGTTGCTCCAGGCCTGCCCTCACTTACCCTTGCTGGGTGAGTTCCCCAGACCTTGCTGGTCTGCATCATCGACGATCTACATCTTACTCGAGACTTGCCGTTGCCAAGGCCTGTTGGGTCCAATCTGGTCGCCGACACCTCTGCACTCGACAGACATCGAGCAACAGCCCGAATCCTGCTCCTAGTCGCCGACAACGCCTCCCGGACCTCGTGGCTGAAGAGTCAAGACGACCGTCAACGAACTTGAAGCACTCGACATCGGTGGGCATCTGTCCATCGCCCTCCTGGTCACTGGCTAGTGACCCAGACTCTGTCCCCTCTGCTTTCAGGTTCTTCAGAACTCCGATCCACTCTTGGATCCACCCGGACACTTTTCTCCTGGTCGCCAGCAGCACTTTGCAGCAGATCGCCATAAGAAACGACGACGAAACCCGACCTTGAAAGGCACCTATGCACCCGGCTTCCCTGGGTGAGGTAACACGAGTACTCCGGTGCTCCCGTGGGTAGAGACTCTTCAAAGTCCTAGATCTCAAAGGGTTTTGTCCTAGTCCTCTTTTAAGTGTCCCTTTCCTCTATTTTCCCGATCCCGACTTTCTCCATAGAAGTTAACGGCGTATCGCGGTTGTGTATTTACACTGCACGCGTCTCCCGTGGGTCCCCTGTGTCACTACCTTGGGTGGTTCCTTGTGGTCCAAGCACTTCTAGAGGCTCTAGGCCTAGTGTCTAGTTCAGTCGTGGTTCGCATACCATTTTATTGGTATATGGTTTGGTACGCCCCTAGGGCCCAAACGTGTATTTGTGCTATTACTGTGATTTAAGATCTTATAACCTATGTATTTCGAACTCTAGCCTCATAAAGAGACTAGAGGGGTGTGTTTAGTAATAAATACATATATTTTGAATATATGCCTGGTGTGGTGCTCTTTCATTTGGTCACTCAAGAGATTATAGACTGGTAAAACAAGCTGCTTTACATTCCTTCAAGACTTAGCCTGAAGGCTGCTCTCCATAGCTACCACTAGGATAGCTTTCAATAAGGTTGTCTTTAACCTACCTACCATAAGAGTCGATTTGGACTGGTGCAAGGTGCCCACTATAATTAGTGGACAGCATATGCCAGGCCAACTTCTCACATTGGTGTGCAGCGTGTGGGATTCCAGCTTGCTATTGTTTTACCAGATAATCTCAATTGAATTGATCAACTGAAAACCACTAAAGGTACCTAAGGTACATATAATTTAAGCTTAGAATATCAGTAAGTTCTACTGAACTTAGAGTTGTGTGTTAAGGGATAGCACAACCCTTTCTACAACTCAAGAGAGTTTAGTAGGCCACACTAGAGTAGGTAGTGCATACACCACACCACACTAGTAATGTCTTTAAAAGCAGGATCTAGAGATGCCCTGCAGGAAGCCATTGAGCTTCCCCTCCAAGTATGACACACTCCCATTCTTGGAACTGAGAGCTTTGTGTAACGTGAGGAAATTAAGGACAGGCCAAAGTCCCACCACCCAACACCTCAAGGAGTTGTTGGTGGCTTATGATCTTAGTAAGTCCTCAGAGACTGAAGGGGTAGGAGCAGAGGGTGGGCCAGCAGATGAGGAAGGGGCCAGGGGTACCACTACCCCCAGCCCCCTCTGAAACTGACCAGGAGGGTGACAATGACCCTGACCTGGAAAACCCAATCCCTTCTGGGGAAGATGAAGATGAGGATCTAGAAAACCACACCTTTGTCCCCCCAGGAAGGATTATGAGTGTGCTCAGAAAGTCTAGGTCTCCTTCTCAGGAGTCTAACCACTCTGGCACCTCTATAGGGAGCTCTGTCTCATCTCATAGGAGAGAATCCTCTCATGAGAGAAGAAAGAGGCTAGTCCAGTATGAGGAAACTCAGCTGGAACTCAGAAAAAAGCAATTAGCTTTAGATAGAGAATCCCTAGATCTCCTTAGAGAGAGAAGAAAGTTGGGACTAGAGTCCCATGGTGGCAGCAATATCCCTAGAGATAGGGACAGGTCTTATGACCATAGAAACCTAAACAAGATTGTCCCTCCCTACCAGAGTGGGGATGACATCCACAAATGGATAACTGCACTGGAGAGGGCCTGTAAAGTTCAGAAGGTCCCCCAGAGGCAGTGGGCAGCAATCTTGTGGCTCTCCTTTGCAGACAAAGGTAGAGACAAGCTCCTCACTGTAAGAGAAGAGGATGCTGACAATTACACAGTCTTGAAGAGTGCTCTGATAGATGGGTTTGGCCTAACCACTGAACAGTATAGGTTGAAGTTCAGAGACACCCAAAAAGCTCAGACTCAAGACTGGGTTGATTTTGTAGATTGTGCTACAAAGGCTCTGGAAGGTTGGATACATGGCAACAAAGTGCAGGACTTTTTAGGATTGTACAATTTGATTATGAGGGAGCAGATCCTTAATAATTGTCAAAACCAGCTTTTGCACCAGTATCTGGTGGACTCTGATCTGACCTCTCCCCAAGAATTGGGAAAGAAGGCAGACAAATGGGTCAGAACCAGAGTAAAAACTAGAAATCAGGGTGGTGACCAGAAGAAAGATTCTACTAAGTCCCAAGAGAAAGGTGGGGATAAATCTAAGGATAAGTCCCCTACAGGGCCCCAAAATTCCTCTTCTGGGGGTGGGTCCCAAACTCCTTCCTCTCCTGAAAAGAAACCCTATTGCCATGTCTGTAAAAAGCCTGGGCACTGGAAAACTGATCCCAGTTGCCCCAGGATTGGCAATAAAGAAAATGTTCCTCCCACAACTACTACCACCCCTCCTGGTACTACCAGTAGTAATCCTCCAGTTGGGAGTAGTGCACCCAAAAAGTTAGGTGCTTTTGCAAGAGGAACAGAGGTGGGCCCTAGTTTAGACAGGGACCCCTCAACAGACTCCTCTGACTCTGATGGTGGTATAGGATTTGCCACCTTTACCATGGGTCCCATAGCATTGGGCAGGTACAGACTGGAGCCAATGATTAATGGTCAGAAAGCTGTGGCATTTAGGGACACAGGGGCTAGTGTCACCATGGTGGCAGGGAAACTAGTCCCCCTCACCAGTTTTTACCTGAGTTTAAGTACCAGGTGACCAACATTGATGGTGTCAGAACAGATCACCCCATGGCCATAGTCAATCTCAGCTGGGAGGGGGTCACAGGCCCAAAGAGAGTGGCAGTGTCCCCCACCTTACCTGTAGATTGCCTGATGGGCAATGATTTGGAAATTTCAGCCTGGGCTGAAGTTGAACACCAAACCCATCTTAGGATGTTGGGCGTCCCTGTAAAGGTTAGTGGGGCTGTGATGGCCACAGCCCCAGCCCAAGAATTTGGAGAGATGGAGCCTGAAAGAATGGCCCACTCTCCCCAAAAGAGAGCACAAGGGTTGAAGAAAAGTCTTCTTCCCCCAGACAATAGGTAAGGGTCAGCCTCCTCAGGGAACTGACCCTACCCCTAGTGAAGGAACTGCCACAGAGGTAGTCAGGCCTGGCCTGGCCACACCCCTGATGGCAGAGGACCCTTCCAAGGTGGTACCCAGTCTGGAGCAGGTAACCTGCCCCTCTCTACCCTGCCTCAGTCAGCCCAGGGCTGCAGAGGTCAGGGAGGTCAGTGGACCCCCAGGGCCCCCTGTCCAGAGGAAGCCCCCATCAGCAGATTAGGGGCACCCAGTCTAGTAGCCCTAGCCAGGTGAAAATTCCTCTACACACTGAGGGATCCCCCATACCTTTATGTAGGGACCTCCCCAGAAGGACTCTGGTAGGCAAGGGCAAACCTGGGACCAGAAGGTTCCAAACCTGCCATGTCCCTCCAGTGTTCCATCCAAAGGGACCCAACCCCCAGCTGTAGGCAGCCAAAGGTTGACCCTTAGAGCAAAGTGCAACTCAGTCATGGAAAGACAGGCATACATGGTGACCAGTGATCTGAGGAAGCTGAGGCCAACATTCCTAGGGCCTCACTTCCCTACTCAGACACCTCACCAGCCTTGTACTTTACCTAAGCACACCAGAGGTAGTGATTCCCCATGGTGGAGACCCTCTCATACCCTTAGGGTGAGGGATTGCTTAGTGGACCATAACATAGGGGGCAACCATGCTAGTGCAGGTGCTTCCTTATATGGCCACTTAGTCAATATAGGCTCAACTGGCCAAGGTTAGCCTTATCTCCTTTCGTTTGGGGGGTTATGTAGGAAGGTGGAATCTGACTATATGGTTGCCCCCACTTTTTTTATGGTGTTTTGCTGGTTTATGACTTAGTTGGACTGGGATCCTGCTATTCAGGGCCCCAGTCTATCTGCTTTCTCTGTAAAAGGTTTCCATGTGCCTTAGGCACATCTCTGATTGGAATCTGGAGTGCCCTTATAAGTCCCTAGTATATGGTATACTATGTACCAAGGGCATAGGTACCTCAGAGGCCTGCCAGGGGCTGCAGCATGTATTATGCCACCCCTGGAAGGCCATCCAAACTGACACCACAGGTCTGCTACTGCAGCCTGGGTAAGGTGGTGCATGCACCCCTTACTGTGATATAGGTTACCTATATCACTAAATACATACACACATATAAACCTATAAGTCACTCCTAAGGCAGGCCTTATCAATCCTAAAGGCAGAGTGCATGGTTCCTATGTGAGAGGGTGCCCCTGCATGAGCAGGGCCCCTCTGCAGCGTTCGGAGACCATCTCTGATGCTGTTTGTAGTGCAGCCTGACCATATACTCTTAAGCGCATTATATCCTCGCGGTAAAATGCTAACTTTGGAATGGCTGCACCTAAACATGTCGTGTTTGGTGTCAAACATCTTGGAATACTACCCCCCGCCAATCCTGGCGGCGGGGGTAGCATTCCACCCTTCTAGAGGGAAAGACATGTTAACTCTGGCTTACCCGGTAACTTCTTTCTGAAGCCCTGGCATCACAAAATGGATGCTGCTGCCACAGACACAAGTCTGGCCTCCTGCTGCTGGACGAAACTCCGGCAGGGGAGGCCTGGACAATAGGTTTCCTGTTGCAGGGAGGTGTGACCACCTCCCCAGACAGGATAATGTGTATTGGGGCTGGGTGGGTGCACTCTTAGAGTGCTTTGAAGTCCTGCACTGGGGAGCAAAAGGCTCCTCTGTGCATATGCCAGTTCAAACCAGCTCAGGGGCTACCTGCCCCTGCTCTGGCACGAAACTGGACAAAGGGAAGTGGGTGTAGCCACCCCTCCCTTGACCCTCCCATAGGTGGGGTCATACAGTTAGTCCCTCCCTGTTTTACTGGTTAAAATGGGGAACCCTTGCCACAGCAAGATTAGATTATACCTGGACGAAACTCTGAAACAGAATCCTGGACCTTCGACGCTCTACTCACGATTAGAGGACTGAAGAATCTCCCTTGGGGTCAAGGAGTGACTCCCCTGCTTGGCAGGCACCAAAGAAGCATCTGTCCGGTTCGCATCACTGAAGCTCCCGTCGGACGCCGAAGTCATCGCATCACCAGAGGTGGATTCTCAGACTTCCCCGAGGCTACCCTGAGTCCCCAGCAAAGCTGATGCCCGTGGCTATCGTGGGTGACTTGAGACCGTGACCCCTGGACATCGAGCGCACTTGCAAGTGCACCATCTTCTGGGTCTCCCAAGAAGTCGTGCTTTGGGCTCCGAGTAGCCCTAGCCTCCAGCACCACCTGCACCGAAGATCACTGGCCCCCACTCCACGAGTGTCCTGTAAGCCAGCTCCACGTGCGGCGTCACGAGGCTCCTTCGCGGTCGCTAGCCCGTTGGCTAGTAGCCCTTACCGAAGGCCAATCTTTTCTTTACTTGGCAGTCTGGTTGCTCCAGGCCTGCCCTCACTTACCCTTGCTGGGTGAGTTCCCCAGACCTTGCTGGTCTGCATCATCGACGATCTACATCTTACTCGAGACTTGCCGTTGCCAAGGCCTGTTGGGTCTAATCTGGTCGCCGACACCTCTGCACTCGACAGACATCGAGCAACAGGCCGAATCCTGCTCCTGGTCGCCGACAACGCCTCCCGGACCTCGTGGCTGAAGAGTCAAGACGACCGTCAACGAACTTGAAGCACTCGACATCGGTGGGCATCTGTCCATCGCCCTCCTGGTCACTGGCTAGTGACCCAGACTCTGTCCCCTCTGCTTTCAGGTTCTTCAGAACTCCGATCCACTCTTGGATCCACCCGGACACTTTTCTCCTGGTCGCCAGCAGCACTTTGCAGCAGATCGCCATAAGAAACGACGACGAAACCCGACCCCGAAAGGCACCTATGCACCCGGCTTCCCTGGGTGAGGTAACACGAGTACTCCGGTGCTCCCGTGGGTAGAGACTCTTCAAAGTCCTAGATCTCAAAGGGTTTTGTCCTAGTCCTCTATTAAGTGTCCCTTTCCTCTATTTTCCCGATCCCGACTTTCTCCCTAGAAGTTAACGGCGTATCGCGGTTGTGTATTTACACTGCACGCGTCTCCCGTGGGTCCCCTGTGTCACTACCTTGGGTGGTTCCTTGTGGTCCAAGCACTTCTAGAGGCTCTAGGCCTAGTGTCTAGTTCAGTCGTGGTTCACATACCATTTTATTGGTATATGGTTTGGTACGCCCCTAGGGCCCAAACGTGTATTTGTGCTATTACTGTGATTTAAGATCTTATAACCTATGTACTTCGAACTCTAGCCTCATAAAGAGACTAGAGGGTGTGTTTAGTAATAAATACATATATTTTGAATATATGCCTGGTGTGGTGCTCTTTCATTTGGTCACTCAAGAGATTATAGACTGGTAAAACAAGCTGCTTTACATTCCTTCAAGACTTAGCCTGAAGGCTGCTCTCCATAGCTACCACTAGGATAGCTTTCAATAAGGTTGTCTTTAACCTACCTACCATAAGAGTCGATTTGGACTGGTGCAAGGTGCCCACTATAATTAGTGGACAGCATATGCCAGGCCAACTTCTCACAGTTGAGAGTTGCGGTGAGCCCTGCCATGCCAGTTGACTGTCTGCTCGGAAACGATTTAGAACATACTGCCTGGAAGGAGGTGGAGTTCAACGCCCACGCTGAGATGCTGGGATTACCAGGGTGGACTTGCGTGGTCACGCAGTCCATGGCTGCCCGGCAAGGAACTCAACCCGGGTTGGAGCCTGAAACAATGGCCCAGCCCACTGCTGGACAAGAAGACATCCTTGAGGATGCACCCTGCGAGATGGATGGGGAGCCTGCGGAGGTGACCCCGGAGTCCGCTGAGGTGGATGTCGTTCCCGTGGGGGACTTGCCGACCCCTGCAGAGTGGCAGGTGGAAGGAGGGCCTACCCGGGAGGAATTCTGTCGGGCGCAGAGAGGTGCCCAACGCTTGAAGGCATGCGGCAGCAGGCCGAAGCCCAAGCAACTGGTAAAGAGACCGGTAATTATCATGTCTACTGGGAGGATGGTCTCCTCTACAGTGAGCCTAAGGCTCCGGTGCATGGGTCATCAAGGGCCTTAGTGGTCCCCCAATGCTACCGAGCCTTCCTGCTGAAATTGGCACACGAGATACCCCTAGCAGGACACCTGGGCCAGGATAAGATATTTGCTCGATTGGTCCCACATTTTTATTGGCCCAGGATGAGAGTTACCTCTGACACCTTTTGTAAGACCTGTGTGACTTGTCAGGTGAGTGGCAAGACTGGGACTAAGTTGAAGGTCCTTCTGGAACCGCTCCCGGTTGTCGGGACCCCTTTTGAGCGGGTAGGAATTGACATTGTCGGGCCAATGGACCCGCCGACTTCTTCGGGACATAGGTTCATCTTGGTGTTGGTGGACAACGCCACCAGGTACCCGGAGACAATCCCTCTGAGGACCATCACTGCACCTGCGGTGGCGCGGGCCTTGATGGGGATTTTTACCCGTGTGGGATTCCCCAAGGTCGTGGTGTCAGATAGGGGCACGAATTTCATGTTGGCCTACATGCAGGCCATGTGGAAGGAGTGCGGAGTGACCTACAGGTTCTCCACTCCTTACCACCCCCAGACTAACGGGCTCGTGGAGCGCTTCAATAAGACCCTGAAGGGGATGATCCGGAGCCTACCCGGGGACTTGAGAAGGAAGTGGGACGTCCTCTTACCCTGTCTGCTCTTCTCCTACCGAGAGGTGCCGCAGAAGGGGGTCGGGTTCAGCCCCTTTGAGCTGCTCTATGGACACCCCATTAGGGGGCCCCTCAGTCTTGTAAAGGAGGGGTGGGAGAAGTCTTCCCAGAAGCTCCACCGTGATGTGGTCAGCTACATGCTGGCATTCCGCAGCCAGATAGCCAAGCTGTGGAAGGAAGCCTCAGACAATCTGGAGGCTAGTCAAGCCGTCATGAAGGAGTGGTACGACCGGAATGCTCAGACGGTGGAGTTGGACGCTGGACAGAAGGTGTGGGTCATGGAGCCCGGAGAGCTTAGCGCCCTCCAGGACCGGTGGACTGGACCGTATGAAATTTTGGAGAGAAGAGGCCAGACCACCTATGTAGTAGACCTCAAGACCCCCCGTCAACCCCACAGGGTGCTCCACGTCAACCGCCTTAAGCCACACCAGGAGCGGTCAGAACTTACCCTCCTGATGGTGACGGATGGAAGTGAAGAGGAGGAGAGCGAGCCTCTTCCGGACCTTCTGGCGGCCCACGAGAAGGATGGATCGGTGGAGGGAGTGGTCCTCTCCCCATCCTTGACCCTTGAGCAACAGGGGGACTGCCGCCAGGTATTGGAGCGGTACTCCTCGTTGTTTTCCCTCACTCCTGGGATTACGCACCTGTGTACCCATGATGTGGACACAGGGGACAGCCCGCCAGTAAAAACCAAGTCTTACCGGCTGTCCGACAAAGTCAGAACCAGCATCCAGAGTGAGGTGACCAAAATGTTGGAGCTGGGAGTGATTGAGCCTTCCAGCAGCCCTTGGGCTAGTCCGGTGGTGTTGGTGCCGAAAGCGGCCCCACCGGGCACCACACCAGAACTTCGGTTCTGTGTGGATTACCGTGGTCTGAACTCCGTGACCAAGACCGATGCTCACCTGATCCCTCGGGCGGATGAGCTCATTGACCGACTGGGAGCAGCTCGGTATCTGAGTACCATCGACCTGACGTCAGGATATTGGCAGATTGCCATGGCGGACGGAGCGAAGGAGAAGACTGCGTTCTCCACCCCCGAGGGCCACTTTCAATTTCGGGTGATGCCCTTCGGGCTGAAAAATGCTCCGGCCACTTTCCAGCGGTTGGTTAACCAGGTACTGTCTGGCCTAGAGGCCTTCTCTGCTGCCTACCTGGATGACATAGCTGTCTTCAGCAGCAGCTGGGAGGACCATCTGGAGCATCTCCAGGAGGTGCTACAGGCTCTACAGCGGGCTGGCCTAACCATCAAGGCTAGCAAGTGCCAGATTGGACAGGGATCTGTTGTCTACCTGGGACACCTGGTGGGCGGGGGTAAGGTGCAACCCCTCCAGGCCAAAATTGAGACCATCTTGGCCTGGGAGCCCCCCAAAACCCAAACGGAGGTCCGGGCCTTCCTTAGCCTCACGGGTTACTACCGCCGGTTTGTCAAGGGCTATGGGACCATCGTAGCCCCCTGACTGAATTGACATCCAAGAAGCAGCCACGCAAAGTCATCTGGACGGCTGCCTGTCAAGAAGCGTTTGACACTCTGAAGCACGCGATGTGCACCGCTCCGGTGCTCAGGACTCCGGACTTTGGAAAAGAATTCATTGTGCAGACAGACGCCTCTGAGCATGGCATTGGAGCTGTGCTCTCTCAACTGAATGATAACGGCCAAGACCAGCCAGTGGCCTTTATTTCTCGAAGGCTACTCCCCGGGAACAGCGGTGGAGTACGATAGAGCGAGAAGCCTTCGCTGTGGTTTGGGCTTTGAAGAAGCTGAGGCCATACCTCTTTGGCTCTCACTTCCTAATTCAAACCGACCACCGACCCCTTCGCTGGCTCATGCAGATGAGAGGCGAAAACCCCAAATTGTTGAGGTGGTCCATTTCCCTCCAGGGGATGGACTTTCGGGTGGAACATCGACCCGGAGTAGACCACGCCAACGCTGACGGTCTCTCCCGGTTTTCCGCCTTAGCGATGAGAACTCCCTAGAAGTTGGGAAGCTCTCCCCACTTTCGGCTGGGGGGGACGCGTGTTAGACCTGTCAGCCCTAGGGTGGTGTTACCCCATTTTTTTCTCTTTGCGCCTCATTTTTGCCACTACCTTTTTGTTGGACCTAGGTCTCTGGGCACCTTACCACTGCCAAACAGTGTTGAGGCGCAGGTGCTCTCTCCTAATAAGATGGCTGCCACAGGCCCCTGCTACTGCGGAGTGGCCATTGCGCACGAACATACTAGTAGTCAGGATCAGGCTGGGACATAATGATACAGTATCCATGCCGTCCCCGCCTCTGGGCCTCATAGCCAGACATGAGGGAAGCTTCTAGAACCTTCCAGCTCAGGGAGGAGTTATGTTTTGCCGCCTTTCAGGAGGGTCTCCTTACCTAGGGGTATAAGAGGTTTGGAGGGAAACCTAGTTAGTCAGTTGGGGCACCACTGGACCTGAGGGAACCTCTGCCGGAGTACAGGCTGTCGGGCCTAGGGGGGAGACCTACACTACTGGTACTGACTGGGCTTAGGCGCTGCTGTGCTAAGCTAGCTGAGGAACACCTTCCACCTACTGACCTGGCCCAGCTTGAGGGGACCCAGGGAACTACCTCCAGTGTGCCTGCAGGGAACCATCCTGCCTTTATGCCCACCAACTCAACCCCCTTCCCCCAAGTTACTGCAACCAAGCAACTACAAGCACTGATCCAGCAACCAAGAAACTGCAACCAAGCAAACCAACGTCTAAACGCTACTGCTGGGGATCACCAGGTAAAGCGCCGTGCCTCTAAGCGCTGGACCTTCACCCTGTGTGTCCGGCTACCAGCGCTGCTCTCCCCTAGCGCTGTGCTGTCCAGAAGCCCTGGACCTTCACCCCTTCCAAGCGCTAAGTGCCAACTCTCTGCCCTGCTGTGAGCGCTGTGTGTCAGCTGAGCGCTGCATGTGGAGAAGCGCTGTGATCAAGGGAAGCACCGCCTGTGAAGAAGCGCTGCCTGTGAAGACGCGCTGCTGCCCAAGATTAAGGCCGTGGTCTCCAGCGCCGCGAGGGAAGGCGCGCTACTTTCCCTGACCCCCGCTGCTGCCCACCTGCGCTGTGGCGGGAGGAATCCCGGCGACTGCCCAGATCATCGCCGCTGCCCAGGCGCCGTTCAGAGGAAGCGCCGCCGTAGCCGGATCATTGCCGCCGCCCGGGCGCTGAGGCGAAGCGAAGGCTGCGCTGGGCCTAGAGAAGGGCGGGAGGCGTTGCCCCGCAACGAGGGCGCCGACCGCGTCAGCGGCCGCGCCCCCAGGAAGCCGCGACACCATTGGCTCTCGGCTCCGGAGGCCGACGGAGGCCCGGAGCCCGGAGCGGGACGACGTGCGTGGGCTTCCCTGCCTGCGGGAGCCCCTGCAACTGGTCCGCAACCCCTCAGAGAGCACTGGGGCCCCGAGAGGAAGCGCCGCCTCCCCCGGTCGAGGCCTCACGAGAAATTGAGAGCGGGCTGACCGGGAAGGAGGCGCCCAATGCTCCACGCAGAGCGGGACAGTAAGATGAGCCGGGAGGCCTGGGAGGGGATTCCACGCCATGCGGGGGCCTCTTTCTACCGACGCTGCCCCCGCCTAACGCCCAGAGGATACCGAGCGGGGCAGTCTCCCTGATTTTCCGCATTGACTGCCTCCGCGGCACATGAAGCCGGGCCCTCGCTCCCCACATTAGGTCTGGCCTGATAACCCCCTTGCGCCCTCCTGCCCCATTGAGGCCTGAATACACGGGTGTGGGGGTAGCTAGGACCGCAGGCGCTATGAGTCGCCTCTGATGATACCGGCCTGCTGTCAGGTCGCCTGTGCCTTGAAGGGTACCGTTAAAGAGGCCTATTAGCCATGGTTATATGCTGAAGTATTTGCATTATGTCTCCTAATGAGGGAAATGTTTACAAGGGTGTGTGGTTAATCTACATAAAGGTCTTTACTGAATTGAATGTACCTACATGAATTGAGCCTCTGTGTTCACCTGCCAAGAGTTAAAGTGTTCTTATGTTGTAGGCCTATCTGCTTTGCGACACCCACTGTACGGAATGTGGTTGCGCCTAGGTTGATACAGGTTCCTCCTCATCTACAGTGTTATGTGCATCTAAATTCTTGCTACTTGAATGTCGCTAAATGCATTGAAGTATATGTTTCGACCTACAATCTATGACCTACAGTGTTACCTACTTTTCAATGAGGTTATTGCTACTGCCCTTTTAACGGCGTAACGTGTTACTGTTATAATGTGCTTGAATGAATTTACGCACTGGTTTTAAGAAGCTAAATGAATTGAAATGTTGCCTGAGATTATCTGCCGCATCTACTGCTGATTTAAAATTAGATAAAGAATCTTGTTTTTACACAACAGCCTGGTGTGGTGTCTCCCTTATTGTGTGCGCATTACTGAGTCAGTGTGAGTGTGTGCTGCACAACTGCTTAACACATTGCCTTCGGGTGCCTTCCTGCCTCGCGCCAAGCTACCGTGTCGGAATCGGTGACCCCGCTTCTAACATTGGTGTTCAGCGGTGGGATAAGGACTTGTGCTTGTGCAGCACCCTACAGGGATTCAGTGTGCTCCGCAATTGGACACCTATTTATAAGCAAGCCTAACAATTCGCCCTTCACTGCCTGACTGTACAGACTCCTGTGTTAACCTGTTGCCTACGTCCTAGAGTCTTTTCCCTTAAGTGTCTGGGGCCCCACCTGTCAGGATGGAGTTCGAGCTGGCCAACCTTGAAATGTATACGGTGGCGCAGCTGAGGGAGTTCTGTCGGGGGATGGGGGTGCCCGTCAAGCAAGGCGCCAAGAGAGAGGAGCTTCTGAAAGTCTTGAGTGCATGGGTATTGGCCCACCCGGAAGGGAGAGTGGTCGAGGAACAGGGGGAGCTGGAGGCTCCAGGAGAGCTAGACCTACTGCACATAGACATCAGTGAGAATGTGTTGCCAGGGAGACGTTCCAGGGCAGGCAGTAGTGTGTCAGCGAGCAGTGTGTCTGTGGAGGAGTACGAGGACAGGAGGGAGGAGAGGCAATTGAAGCTAGAGCTTGCTAGGATGGACAAGGAGCGAGAACAGGCAAGGCTAGTCATGGAAGAGAAGAAGCTTGCGCATGAGCTGAGCCTGAAAGAATTAGAGCTCCGAGCCTTGCAGATGGAGACGCAGGGCAACTTGAATGGTGGCAGCGTACCCGCTGAGGCTCCACGAGAGCCTAAGTTTTACCTACCTAAGGAGGTGATGGCCAGTTTCAGTGTAGGGGATGACATTGATAAGTGGTTGGCGGCGTATGAGGTGTCTTTGGTAGCCCATGGGGTGCCTGAGAAGTACTGGGGGGGAGGCCTGTATAGGTACATACCTCCGTTGGCAAGGGACACACTCTTGACTTTAGACAAAGGTGATCAGACAAATTACCCTGTCATGAAAGAGGCACTGCTTAAAAAGTTTGGCCTCACTCCAGAGAAGTATCGCCAGAAATTCCGCAACAGCCACAAGCTTCCCACACAGAACTGGGTGGATTTTTTTGATTATGCCCGTAAGGCATTGGAGGGTTGGGTGCGTGGCAGCGAAGTGAGTGATTATGAAGGGCTGTACAATCTGTTTTTAAGAGAGCACCTTCTTGATAAGAGTTTTCCAGAGCTGCGCCAACACCTGGTGGACCGCAAGCTGACCGATCCTCGGGAACTTGCGGAGGAGGCGGATACCTGGGTTAGCACTCGGGTGTCCCACAAGGGATCCGGGGGAGACCCCCCGAAGGGTGTACATGGTTTTCCCCAGAAGAGAGAGGGGGGAGATAAAAAGAAGGAGTTCTTTAAAGGCCCCCAAAATAGACCGCAAGGGAGAGGGGTAGGTTCCCCACCCCAATATGGATTCCAGAAACCCACTTACTCTGACAAAAGTCAGCAGCCCAGAACTGTCCGGTGCTACGAGTGTGGGGAGGTTGGACACTACAAGGGGGATCCCCAGTGTCGCAAGAGGGCCCCAGCCCCCACAGGAGGTAAGAGCCCCGGGGTGGCCAGTGTAGCGCTAGGGGAGGAGTTGTCCCTAGGTAAGGGAGGTGAGTGGACATGCTTGACCTTAGTTTCCCTGGGGGATAGAGAGATGATCCCACGGGTTCAGGTACCCTCGAACACTGCCAAGTACCGGCAGAGGGTCCTGGTGAACGGGGAGGAGGTGGAGGCTCTGAGGGACACGGGTGCCAGCATGACGATGGTAAGACGTCAGCTGGTGTCCCCAGAGCAGGTGATTCCTGAAGTATTCCACCCGGTTGTCATGGCTGATAATAGCCTGGGTCATTACCCCGTGGCCAAAGTTCCCTTCGAGTGGGGAGGAGTCTCAGGCCTGTTGAGAGTTGCGGTGAGCCCTGCCATGCCAGTTGACTGTCTGCTCGGAAACGATTTAGAACATACTGCCTGGAAGGAGGTGGAGTTCAACGCCCACGCTGAGATGCTGGGATTACCAGGGTGGACTTGCGTGGTCACGCGGTCCATGGCTGCCCGGCAAGGAACTCAACCCGGGTTGGAGCCTGAAACAATGGCCCAGCACACTGCTGGACAAGAAGACATCCTTGAGGATGCACCCTGCGAGATGAATGGGGAGCCCGCGGAGGTGACCCCGGAGTCCGCTGAGGTGGATGTCGTTCCCGTGGGGGACTTGCCGACCCCTGCAGAGTGGCAGGTGGAAGGAGGGCCTACCCGGGAGGAATTCTGTCGGGCGCAGAGAGAGTGCCCAACGCTTGAAGGCATGCAGCAGCAGGCCGAAGCCCAAGCAACTGGTAAAGAGACCGGTAATTATCATGTCTACTGGGAGGATGGTCTCCTCTACAGTGAGCCTAAGGCTCCGGTGCATGGGTCATCAAGGGCCTTAGTGGTCCCCCAATGCTACCGAGCCTTCCTGCTGGAATTGGCACACGAGATACCCCTAGCAGGACACCTGGGCCAGGATAAGATATTTGCTCGATTGGTCCCACATTTTTATTGGCCCAGGATGAGAGTTACCTCTGACACCTTTTGTAAGACCTGTGTGACTTGTCAGGTGAGTGGCAAGACTGGGACTAAGTTGAAGGTCCTTCTGGAACCGCTCCCGGTTGTCGGGACCCCTTTTGAGCGGGTAGGAATTGACATTGTCGGGCCAATGGACCCGCCGACTTCTTCGGGACATAGGTTCATCTTGGTGTTGGTGGACCACGCCACCCGGTACCCGGAGGCAATCCCTCTGAGGACCATCACTGCACCTGCGGTGGCGCGGGCCTTGATGGGGATTTTTACCCGTGTGGGATTCCCCAAGGTCGTGGTGTCAGATAGGGGCACGAATTTCATGTCGGCCTACATGCAGGCCAAGTGGAAGGAGTGCGGAGTGACCTACAGGTTCTCCACTCCTTACCACCCCCAGACTAACGGGCTCGTGGAGCGCTTCAATAAGACCCTGAAGGGGATGATCCGGAGCCTACCCGAGGACTTGAGAAGGAAGTGGGACGTCCTCTTACCCTGTCTGCTCTTCTCCTACCGAGAGGTGCCGCAGAAGGGGGTCGGGTTCAGCCCCTTTGAGCTGCTCTATGGACACCCCGTTAGGGGGCCCCTCAGTCTTGTAAAGGAGGGGTGGGAGAAGTCTTCCCAGAAGCTCCACCGTGATGTGGTCAGCTACATGCTGGCATTCCGCAGCCAGATAGCCAAGCTGTGGAAGGAAGCCTCAGACAATCTGGAGGCTAGTCAAGCCGTCATGAAGGAGTGGTACGACCGGAATGCTCGGACGGTGGAGTTGGACGCTGGACAGAAGGTGTGGGTCATGGAGCCCGGAGAGCTTAGCGCCCTCCAGGACCGGTGGACTGGACCGTATGAAATTTTGGAGAGAAGAGGCCAGACCACCTATGTAGTAGACCTCAAGACCCCCGTCAACCCCACAGGGTGCTCCACGTCAACCGCCTTAAGCCACACCAGGAGCGGTCAGAACTTACCCTCCTGATGGTGACTGATGGAAGTGAAGAGGAGGAGAGCGAGCCTCTTCCGGACCTTCTGGCGGCCCACGAGAAGGATGGATCGGTGGAGGGAGTGGTCCTCTCCCCATCCTTGACCCTTGAGCAACAGGGGGACTGCCGCCAGGTATTGGAGCGGTACTACTCGTTGTTTTCCCTCACTCCTGGGATTACGCACCTGTGTACCCATGATGTGGACACAGGGGACAGCCTGCCAGTAAAAACCAAGTCTTACCGGCTGTCCGACAAAGTCAGAACCAGCATCCAGAGTGAGGTGACCAAAATGTTGGAGCTCGGAGTGATTGAGCCTTCCAGCAGCCCTTGGGCTAGTCCGGTGGTGTTGGTGCCGAAAGCGGCCCCACCGGGCACCACACCAGAACTTCGGTTCTGTGTGGATTACCGTGGTCTGAACTCCGTGACCAAGACCGATGCTCACCTGATCCCTCGGGCGGATGAGCTCATTGACCGACTGGGAGCAGCTCGGTATCTGAGTACCATCGACCTGACGTCAGGATATTGGCAGATTGCCATGGCGGACGGAGCGAAGGAGAAGACTGCGTTCTCCACCCCCGAGGGCCACTTTCAATTTCGGGTGATGCCCTTCGGGCTGAAAAATGCTCCGGCCACTTTCCAGCGGTTGGTTAACCAGGTACTGTCTGGCCTAGAGGCCTTCTCTGCTGCCTACCTGGATGACATAGCTGTCTTCAGCAGCAGCTGGGAGGACCATCTGGAGCATCTCCAGGAGGTGCTACAGGCTCTACAGCGGGCTGGCCTAACCATCAAGGCTAGCAAGTGCCAGATTGGACAGGGATCTGTCGTCTACCTGGGACACCTGGTGGGCGGGGGTAAGGTGCAACCCCCCAAGGCCAAAATTGAGACCATCTTGGCCTGGGAGCCCCCCAAAACCCAAACGGAGGTCCGGGCCTTCCTTAGCCTCACGGGTTACTACCGCCGGTTTGTCAAGGGCTATGGGACCATCGTAGCCCCCCTGACTGAATTGACATCCAAGAAGCAGCCACGCAAAGTCATCTGGACGGCTGCCTGTCAAGAAGCGTTTGACACTCTGAAGCACGCGATGTGCACCGCTCCGGTGCTCAGGACTCCGGACTTTGGAAAAGAATTCATTGTGCAGACAGACGCCTCTGAGCATGGCATTGGAGCTGTGCTCTCTCAACTGAATGATAACGGCCAAGACCAGCCAGTGGCCTTTATTTCTCGAAGGCTACTCCCCGGGAACAGCGGTGGAGTACGATAGAGCGAGAAGCCTTCGCTGTGGTTTGGGCTTTGAAGAAGCTGAGGCCATACCTCTTTGGCTCTCACTTCCTAATTCAAACCGACCACCGACCCCTTCGCTGGCTCATGCAGATGAGAGGCGAAAACCCCAAATTGTTGAGGTGGTCCATTTCCCTCCAGGGGATGGACTTTCGGGTGGAACATCGACCCGGAGTAGACCACGCCAACGCTGACGGTCTCTCCCGGTTTTTCCGCCTTAGCAATGAGAACTCCCTAGAAGTTGGGAAGCTCTCCCCACTTTCGGCTGGGGGGGACGCGTGTTAGACCTGTCAGCCCTAGGGTGGTGTTACCCCATTTTTTTCTCTTTGCGCCTCATTTTTGCCACTACCTTTTTGTTGGACCTAGGTCTCTGGGCGCCTTACCACTGCCAAAGAGTGTTGAGGCGCAGGTGCTCTCTCCTAATAAGATGGCTGCCACAGGCCCCTGCTACTGCGGAGTGGCCATTGCGCACGCACATACTAGTAGTCAGGATCAGGCTGGGACATAATGATACAGTATCCATGCCGTCCCCGCCTCTGGGCCTCATAGCCAGGCATGAGGGAAGCTTCTAGAACCTTCCAGCTCAGGGAGGAGTTATGTTTTGCCGCCTTTCAGGAGGGTCACCTGACCTAGGGGTATAAGAGGTTTGGAGGGAAACCTAGTTAGTCAGTTGGGGCACCACTGGACCTGAGGGAACCTCTGCCGGAGTACAGGCTGTCGGGCCTAGGGGGGAGACCTACACTACTGGTACTGACTGGGCTTAGGCGCTGCTGTGCTAAGCTAGCTGAGGAACACATTCCACCTACTGACCTGGCCCAGCTTGAGGGGACCCAGGGAACTACCTCCAGTGTGCCTGCAGGGAACCATCCTGCCTTTTTGCCCACCAACTCAACCCCCTTCCCCCAAGTTACTGCAACCAAGCAACTACAAGCACTGATCCAGCAACCAAGAAACTGCAACCAAGCAAACCAACGTCTAAACGCTACTGCTGGGGATCACCAGGTAAAGCGCCGTGCCTCTAAGCGCTGGACCTTCACCCTGTGTGTCCGGCTACCAGCGCTGCTCTCCCCTAGCGCTGTGCTGTCCAGAAGCCCTGGACCTTCACCCCTTCCAAGCGCTAAGTGCCAACTCTCTGCCCTGCTGTGAGCGCTGTGTGTCAGCTGAGCGCTGCATGTGGAGAAGCGCTGTGATCAAGGGAAGCACCGCCTGTGAAGAAGTGCTGCCTGTGAAGACGCGCTGCTGCCCAAGATTAAGGCCGTGGTCTCCAGCGCCGCGAGGGAAGGCGCGCTACTTTCCCTGACCCCCGCTGCTGCCCACCTGCGTTGTGGCGGGAGGAATCCCGGCGACTGCCCAGATCATCGCCGCTGCCCAGGCGCCGTTCAGAGGAAGCGCCGCCGTAGCCGGATCATTGCCGCCGCCCGGGCGCTGAGGCGAAGCGAAGGCCGCGCTGGGCCTAGAGAAGGGCAGGAGGCGTTGCCCCGCAACGAGGGCGCCGACCGCGTCAGCGGCCGCGCCCCCAGGAAGCCGCGACACCATTGGCTCTCGGCTCCGGAGGCCGACGGAGGCCTGGAGCCCGGAGCGGGACGACATGCGTGGGCTTCCCTGCCTGCGGGAGCCCCTGCAACTGGTCCGCAACCCCTCAGAGAGCACTGGGGCCCCGAGAGGAAGCGCCGCCTCCCCCGGTCGAGGCCTCATGAGAAATTGAGAGCGGGCTGACCGGGGAGGAGGCGCCCAATGCCCCACGCAGAGCGGGACAGTAAGGTGAGCCGGGAGGCCTGGGAGGGGATTCCACGCCATGCGGGGGCCTCTTTCTACCGACGCTGCCCCCGCCTAACGCCCAGAGGATACCGAGCGGGGCAGTCTCCCTGATTTGCCGCATTGACTGCCTCCGCGGCACATGAAGCCGGGCCCTCGCTCCCCACATTAGGTCTGGCCTGATAACCCCCTTGCGCCCTCCTGCCCCATTGAGGCCTAAATACACGGGTGTGGAGGTAGCTAGGACCGCAGGCGCTATGAGTCGCCTCTGATGATACCGGCCTGCTGTCAGGTCGCCTGTGCCTTGAAGGGTACCGTTAAAGAGGCCTATTAGCCATGGTTATATGCTGAAGTATTTGCATTACGTCTCCTAATGAGGTAAATGTTTACAAGGGTGTGTGGTTAATCTACATAAAGGTCTTTACTGAATTGAATGTACCTACATGAATTGAGCCTCTGTGTTCACCTGCCAAGAGTTAAAGTGTTCTTATGTTGTAGGCCTATCTGCTTTGCGACACCCACTGTACGGAATGTGGTTGCGCCTAGGTTGATACAGGTTCCTCCTCATCTACAGTGTTATGTGCATCTAAATTCTTGCTACTTGAATGTCGCTAAATGCATTGAAGTCTATGTTTCGACCTACAATCTATGACCTACAGTGTTACCTACTTTTCAATGAGGTTATTGCTACTGCCCTTTTAACGGCGTAACGTGTTACTGTTATAATGTGCTTGAATGAATTTACGCACTGGTTTTAAGAAGCTAAATGAATTGAAATGTTGCCTGAGATTATCTGCCGCATCTACTGCTGATTTAAAATTAGATAAAGAATCTTGTTTTTACACAACAGCCTGGTGTGGTGTCTCCCTTATTGTGTGAGCATTACTGAGTCAGTGTGAGTGTGTGCTGCACAACTGCTTAACACATTGCCTTCGGGTGCCTTCCTGCCTCGCGCCAAGCTACCGTGTCGGAATCGGTGACCCCGCTTCTAACACCAGCTGTCAAGTCAAATGTGCTTAGAAACTTGGCTGAGGCCAAAGTATCAATCGGCTCATCTGCCCTTGGAATTGGATGGGCATCAGTCCTAGTGACTGCATTGAGACCCCTGTAGTGCACACAAAACCTCATCTCCCTCTTACCACCCTGGGTGTGAGGTTTAGGCACCAAGACTACTGGACTAGTCCAAGGGCTATCTGAGGGTTCAATAACTCCCAAATCCAACATTTTCTGGACTACAGTCCTGATACAGTCCCTCACATGGTCAGGTTGCCTGTAGATCTTATTCTTCACAGGCAGACTGTCCCCAGTCTCCACTTGATGAGTGCACCAGGTAGTCTGACTAGGAGTCAGTGAGAACATTTGCCTGTACTGATTGAGCACCTGTCTGCAGTCAGCTTGTTGTTGGGCAGTGAGGCTGCCTGCCAAGGCTACACCATCAACTGACCCATCATCAGGGTTCTGTGAGAGCAGGTCAGGGAGTGGATCACTCTCTTCCTCCTGTCCCTCATCAGTAGCCATGAGCAAGCCCATGTCTGCCCTGTCAACATAAGGCTTCAGTCTGTTGACATGGAGCACCCTGTCGGGGCTCCTGGGAGTTCCAAGGTCCACCAAGTAGGTAACCTCTCCCTTCTGTTCAACAATTGTATGGGGGCACTCCATTTGTCCTGGAGGGCTGCTGCGGCCACAGGCTCCAACACCCACACTTTCTGTCCTGGCTGGTACACAGTCAGCACAGCCTTTTGGTCATGCCAGGCCTTTTGTAATTCCTTGCTAGCAGGCGCGGTGCGTCCATTGGGGCGTTGGGGCGTTGCCCCGCCTCCCGCCTGCGCAGCTCCCTCGGCGTCTCTGACTCAGTTTACTTAAGTTCAGAGACGCCGAGGGAGAACTGACAATGCATGTCAGTCAACAAGACGCCGGACCGCCCACCCCCTTCAGAGTCTGAAGGGGGTGGGCGGTCCGCGTAATGCTGACTGACATGCATTGTCAGACCAGCCAGGGACAGTCAGCAGCACAAGTGCGCATGAGTGGGGAAGGTGAGCGAATTTTCGCCCGTGCCCAGTCATGCGCACTTGTGTTTGCACTGGCTTGCGCATGCCCATTAGGAGCCCCTCGGTCTCCTAATGGGCAGGCAGCGGGCGAAGAATAACCGTGCCCTAAGTCAATCCTGGCGCTGCAGCAGCGCCAGGATTGGCTGAGGGGTTGCCACTCCAGTGCTGTTCCTGAAGAGGCGCCAACGCGGACCAGGAGCAGAGGCGGTCAGGTAAGTTTTCAAAATTTTATTTTCCCTCGGTCGGCCCCCCACCCCCTTGACCCTCCCCTCCCCCCGCGAGTACTGCGAGCCGCGACTGCTGGCTAGCCTCAAGGTTTTTAGTTGCCTTTTTCATATACTCAGCCATCCTGGAGCGGAGACCAAGTACATAGTCCACAATGTCTTGTTTGGGAGGATTGAGAGGTAACTCCCATCCCTCCTTTACCAGACACAAGGGACCCCTAATAGGATGCCCAAACAGAAGTTCAAAAGGGCTGTAACCAACCCCCTTCTGTGGAACCTCCCTGTAGGCAAATAAAAGGCAGGGCAAGAGTATGTCCCATCTTCGCCTAAGCTTTTCTGGGAGCCCTTTAATCATGCCCTTTAAGGTTTTGTTGAATCTCTCAACTAAACCATTGCATTGTGGGTGATAGGGTGTGGTGAATTTGTAATTCACTCCACACTCCTTCCACATAGCAGTTAAGTAATTAGACATGAAGTTTGCACCCCTTTCTGATACTATCTCCTTAGGAAACCCCACTCTGGAAAAGATTCCAAGTAGGGCCCTTGCCACCACAGGAGCTGTGGTGGTCCTAAGGGGAATTGCTTCTGGGTACCTGGTGGCATGGTCCACCACCACCAGGATAAACCTGTGCCCAGAGGCTGTCTGAGGATCCATGGGGCCAACTATGTCAATCCCCACTCTTTCAAAGGGAACCCCCACCACAGGTAGTGGTATTAGGGGGGCCTTTGTGACACCACCTGCCTTGCCACTGGCCTGGCAGGCAATACAAGAGCGACAAAACTCTTTTTTGTCCTCAGCCATGTGAGGCCAGCGAAAGTGTGGAACAATCCTGTCCCAAGTCTTGTTCTGGCCTAGGTGTCCTGCCAAGGGAATCTCATGGGCTAGTGTCAAGAGGAACCCCCTGAACTTTAGAGGTATGACCAACCTCCTGGTTGCACCAGGCTTGGGGTCTCTACCCTCTGAGTACAGAAGTCCCTCATCCCAATAGATCCTATGGGTTCCAATAGCATTCCCAGCAGCCTCAGCAGCAGCTTGCTGTCTGAGGGGTTCAAGAGAGGGGCAGCTCAGCTGCTCCTGGCTCAGATCTGCCCTGGAAGGGCCCCCTGTCCCCAAGAACTCAACCTGGTCAGGTTCAAGCTCCTCTGGGACAGTTCCTTCTTCAGGCTCCAGATCAGCTCCCTCAAGAGTCTGATCCTCTGTCTGAGGCAGGGGGGAAGACACTGCCTTACCCCTACTGCTCCTTCTCTTGGAGGGCCCCATGTCCATTCTTCCAGGATCCAGGGCCTGTTCAGTTTTTGACATTTTGGCCTGTGACCTGGTCACAGCAAACACATCTGCAGGGATGCCAAGCATTTCTGCATGAGTCCTGAGCTCCACTTCAGCCCAAGCTGAAGTTTCTAAGTCATTACCAAGCAAGCATTCAACAGGGAGGTCTGCACTTACCACAACCTTCTTGAGGCCAGTTTTGCAGCGTGAATCTTTCTGGATTCACTATGCTGTGCATTATTCCGTGGTCTAGTGGTTGGGTCCGGAATCGTAGTCTCTTTTCTCTTTTTTTTTTTTTTTTGTGTAGCCCAGGTGGGCGTCGACGCCCCACCATTTGCTGTCCTCTTGTGACGTCGGCGCGCTTCCTCTGGAAGCTCCCACCCCTGGGCGCCATCTTCAGATTTTTTTTTCCGCCGTTGGGTCTGGATCGTCACGAGGAGCTCCAGAGTTTTGAAGAGGAGAAAAGAGGAAAAAAAGCAGAAAAACACCGAGGAATTGGAGTTTCTTCACCACACGTCAAAGAACATAGAACCGGGACGACGAAGTAGGTGAGAAGGAGGGAACACTTCGACGTCCGATGGAGAATGCGTACACAGGGGGCTCCCTGAGCGCGGGAATGGACAAGACACCATTCAAATTTTGCCGTAACTGCCACCACAAGTTCGCGCAGAAGGACCAGCATCTAGTCTGCAACCTCTGCCTGCCGATTGACCATCAAAGTAACGACTGCAACGCCTGCTCGGCATTCGCCCCCAAGACCCTCAGAGTGAGGGACAGACAGAGGAGAGCAAACTACAGCATGCAGGGGCAAGGACAACCTCCATCGCTTCGGGACCTGGGCCTCTCCAGCGGAGAAGAGGACAACATCGCCGAGGGACCAGAAGACCCTCTCAAGTGCAGTTATCCACTTGTGGATGTCATCCCCACTCTGGTAGGGAGGGACAATCTTGTTTAGGTTCCTATGGTCATGAGTATGATCTCTACCTCTAGGGACACTGTTGCTGCCACCATGGGGCTCTAGCCCCAACTTCTTTGACTTTTGATAAAGTTCTAGGGACTCCCTCTCTAAGGCTACCTGCTCTCTTCTGATCCTAAGCCTAGCTTCTTCATACTGGAGCAGTCTGCTTTTCCTCTCATGGGAGGTCTCCCTTCTATGAGAGGAAACAGAGGTCCCTACAGAGGTATCCGAATGCACAGATTCCCTGGAAGGAGACCTGGGCCTTCTGGATTCTCTGCTAATTCTTCCTTGTGGGGGAAGGGGAGGACCACTGGGGCCTTCTCTCCCTCCTCCAGGAGGAATTGTTTCCAGGTCAGGATCCTCTTGATCCTCCTGGTCAGCTTCAGAGGTCTGGTCCAGGTTGTCATCACCCCCTGTTCCTTCCTCTTCTACTGGCCCAACCACCCTACCTGTATCTTCAGACCCTAAGGCCTTACTAAGGTCATCTGCCAGTAGTAACTGGATCAGATGCTGAGTATTGGGACTTTTCCCAGTCTTCAATTGTCTTGAGGTGCACAAGGCCCTCAACTCTGGAAATGACACCTTGTCATACCTAGAGGGGTCAGACCCACTGGGTTCTGCCCTTGAAGACATGGTTAGTGTGTTGTGGTGTGTGCACCTACATACACTAGTGTGGCCTACTAAACTCTCTTGAGTTGTAGAAAGGGTGTGCTAAGCCCTTAACACACAACTCTAAGTTCAGTAGAACTTACTATAGTCTAAGCTTGTATTATATGTACCTGAGGTACCTGAGGTACCTTTAGTGGTTTTCAGTTAGTCACTCAAGTGAGATTATATGGTAAAACAATGGCAAGCTTGAATCCCAACCGCTGCACACCAATTTGAGAAGTTGGCCTGGTATATGCTGTCCACTAGTTAAAGTGGGCACCTTGTACCAGTCCAAACAACCCTTATTGATGATAGGTTAAAAGACAACGGGGCATATTAGCAAGACCGGCGATAAAATTATCGCCGTTTAGCGGCAGGAAACTGCCGCTAAAACGGCGATAATGGGCTTGCTAATATGCGTTATCGAAATTCAATAGAAGCCCAGGTTAGATGTGCAGGACATCTAACCTGGGCTTCTATTGAGTTCTATAGCACATATTAGCAAGCCCATTATCGCCGTTTCAGCGGCAGTTTCCTGCCGCTAAAACGGCGATAATTTTATCGCCGGTCTTGCTAATATGCCCCAACCTTTATAGAAAGCTATCCTAGTGGTAGCTGTGGAGAGCAGCCTTCAGGCTAAGTCTTGAAGGAATGTAAAGCAGCTTGTTTTACCAGTATATAACCTCCTGAATGACCAAATGAAAGGAGAACCACACCAGGTATGTATATAAAATATATGTATTTATTATTAAACACTCCCTACTAGTCTCTTTATGAGGCTAGAGGTCAAAGCACATAATTACAAGAAATCAAATAGACAGTAAGTAGCACAATAAACGTTTGGCCCTAGGGGCGTCTCAAACCATATACTAAGAGTGGTATAAGAACCACGACTTGACTAGACACAGGGCCTAGAGCCTGTAGAATCGCTGGGACCCCAAGGAACCACCCAAGGCAGTGACACAGGGGACCCACGGGGGACGTGTGCAGTGTGAGAACACAGCCGCGAACTCCCGTTAGCTTCTATGGGGAAAGTCGCGGTTCGAATTTTAAAGTTTAAGGACACTTAGGAGTGGACAAGAAGCAAACCCTTTTGGACTTAGAGGTGTCTAGGGCCAACACCCACGGGAGCACCGGAGTACTCGAGTTACCTCACCCAGGGAAGCCGGGTGCATAGGTGTCAAATGGTGTCGGGTCGCGCCGTCGTTTTCAATGGCAGAAGACAAAGAAGTGCTGATGCTGTGAAGAAGGAAAGTGTCTGAAGGGATCCAAGCCTGGATCGGAGATGAGAAGAACCTGAAAGCAAAGGGGACAGAGTCTGGGTCACTTGCCAGTGACCAGGGGCACGATAGACGAATGCCCACCGATGTCGGATGCTTCAGGTGCAGGAGGAGAAGCTTGACTCTTCAGCCACGAGGACCAGGCGGCGTCGACGATGACCAGAAGATGTATTCGAGCTGTCCCACGAAGGATGTCGAGTGCTGCAGCATTGGTGTCCGGATTGAACACAACAAGCCTTGGCAACAGCAACCCACGAAGGAAGGAGAAAGATGCTTCGGAGCAGACCAGCAAGGTCTGAGGGACTCACCACTTGGGGGGGAGTCAGGGCACGTCAGGAGCAACCAGGAAAGCCCACGGAAAATCAGAGTTGCCTTCACTGGGACCCACCAGTCGAGAGACAAGGGATCGCGAAGGAGCCCCAAGCGGAAATGCAAGAAGTAGGCCTACGGAACACTCGTGGAGTGTAGGCCCACAATCTTCGGTGCAGATGGTGCTCGGGGCGAGGGCTACAAGTAACCCAAAGCATGACTTCGAGGGATGTCGAGAAGTTGATGCACTAGCAAATGTGCACGATGGTCAGGAGTTCCGGTTCCACGCTACTGACGAGGGCTGCGGGTCTCAGCTTTGCTGGGGACTCGGGTCGGCCTCTGAGATGTCTGGAAATCCTCTTCCTGTGTCGCAAATACTTCGGAGTCCGGCGGGAGCTTCGAGGATGCAGACCGGCAAAATGCTTCATTGGTGCCTGCCAAGCAGGGGAGTCACTCCTTGACCCCAAGGGAGATTCTTCAGTCTTCTAGTCTTGAGTAGAAAGTCGAAGGTCCAGGATTCAGTTGCAGAGTTTCGTCCAGGGATATCTAAAGTCCTGTTGCCAGGGGTTCCTTACTTATACTAAAGAAAGGGGTTGGACTAACTCTGGCTGACCCACCTATGGGAGGGTTTGGAAAGAGGGGTGGCTACACCCATTTCCTTTGTCCAGTTTCGCGCCAGAGCAGGGGCTGAGTGCCCCTGCAACCGGTTTGAACTGGACTATGCACAGGGACACCAAATGTGCCCCCAGTGCAGGACTTCAAAGCACTCATGGAGTGCACCCACCCAGCCCCAATACACTAAGGCCTGTCTGGGAGGTGGTCACACCTCCCTGTGACAGGAAACCTATTGTCCAGGCCTCCCCTGCCGGAGTTTTGGTCAGCAGCAGGAGGCCAGACTTGTGTCTGTGGCTGCAGCATCCATTTTGTGATGCCAGGGCTCTGTTAGGTTTCTACCGGTTGTACCAGTGCAGTCATGTCTCTCCCTCTAGAAGGGTGGGATCATACTCCCACACCAGTTACTGATGTGGGGGTATGATTCCAAAGTGTTTGACACCAAACACGACATGTTTCCGTGCAGCCATCCCAAAGTTAGCATTTACCGTTTAGATATAATGCACTTAAGAGTATATGGTCAGGCTGCACCACTGACAACCCCGGAGGAGATATTCCGAAGGCTGCAGGGGTGCTCTGCTCGTGCAGGGGCACCCTCTCACATATAACCAAGCATCCTGCCTTCAGGATTGTTAAGGCCTGCCATAGGGATGACTTATAGGTTTCTATGTGCAGTGATAGGTGAGATATAGTGAACCTATATCTCTGTAAGGGGTGCATGCACCACCTTACCCAGGCTGCAGTAGCAGACCTGTGGTGTCATTTTGACTAGCCTTCCAGGGGTGGCATAATACATGCTGCAGCCCCTGGTAGGCCTCTGGGGTCCCTATGCCCTAGGTACCTAGTGTACCATATACTAGAGACTCATAAGGGTACCCCAGCATCCAATCTGGAGTGTACCTAAGGTACATGGAATCAATTTAGAGTGAACACAGATCTTCTGGGGTCCTGATTAGCAGGATCCCAGCCTGGCTAAGTCGAAAAACAGTGAAACATCAGCAAAAAGTGGGGGTAGCCATAAGAGGCAGATCCTACTCTCCTACACAGCAGCTCTTATGGGACAGTCCTCCTTGTCACATCACACGGTCAGCTGGTTGATCCTAGGGGACACCCTCTCTTATGGGAGAGTCCTCTTGGTCACCATCTCTTATGGGACAGTTCTCCTGATCACATCACACCGTCAGCTAGTCGATCTTGGGGCACACCATCTCTTATGGGACCATCCTCCTAGTCACATCACACTGTCAGCTGCTAGATCCTGGGCAAACCCTCTCTTATGGGACAGTCCTCCTGGTCACATCACATCGTCAGCTGGTCGATCTTCAGGACACCATTATGAGACCATACTTCTGGTCAAATTACACCATCAGCTGGTAGTTCCTAGGTCACAAATCTCTTATGGGACAGTCCGCCTGGTCAGGTCACAACGTCAGCTGGTAGATCCTGGGGCACACCATCTCTTATGGGCCAGTCCTCCTGATCACATCACATCGTCAGCTGGTTGATCTTAGGGGACACCCTCTCTTATGGGACAGTCCTCCTGGTCACATCACACCATCAGCTAGTCAATCTTGGGGCACACCATCTCTTATGGGCCAGTCCTCCTGGTCACATCACACGGTCAGCTGGTTGATCCTAGGGGACACCCTCTCTTATGGGAGAGTCCTCTTGGTCACCATCTCTTATGGGACAGTTCTCCTGGTCACATCACACTGTCAGCTGGTAGATCCTGGTTGCACACCCTCTCTTACAGGGCAGTCCTGGTCACATCACACAGTAAACAGGTAGATCCTGGTACATACCGTCTTAGGGGACAGTCCGCCTGGTCTCATCACACCGTCAGCTGGCCGATCTTGGGGCACACCATCTTATATGGGACAGTCCGCCTGGTCATATCATATCATCAGCTGGTCGAACTTTGGGCACACCATCTCTTATGGGACAGTTCTCATGCTCACATCACACCATCACCTAGTCAATCTTGGGGCACACCCTCTCTTATAGGACAGTCCGCTTTGTCACATCATATCGTCAGCTGGTTGATCTTTGGGCACACCATCTCTTATGGGACAGTCCTCCTTGTCACATCACACTGTCAGCTGGTCGATCTTGGCCGCACCATCTTTTATGGGAAAGTCCTCCTGGTCACAACACACCATCAGCTGGTAGATCCTGAGGGACACCATCTCTTATGGGCCAGTCCTCCTGATCACATCACACCGTCAGCTGGTAGATCCTGGGGAACAACCTCTCTTATGGGACAGTCCTCCTGGCCACATCACACTGTCAGCTGGTCAATGTAGGGGCACACCATCTCTTATGGGACAGTCCTCCTGGTCACATCACACCATCAGCTAGTCAATCTTGGGGCACACCCTCTCTTATGGGACAGTCCTCCTGGTCACATCACACCGTCAGCTGGTCGATCATGGGGAACACCCTCATGATGATTTATTGAAGGCAGCTTACAATCACTCTGCGACAGGCTAGCTCGGGGCGAGAAGTTGCATTTGTTTTTACATTTGTGTGTTGCTCAAGTGTTTTAAAAAAAAAAAATTTTGTGTGTGTGAACTTGCTGAAATATATTTGCACAACTACTGCGTACTTTGCACTCTCAATTAATTCTCTGCCCACCTACCAGCACACAAACTCGGTGCCTGATCCTACCGGTCCTCCCCCTGTCCACCGCAGTCATTAGCGGGCTGCTCACGTGGCAGGAGCTGTGAGTGGAAAATACTCACTTCCTGTGGGCCGTGCTTCACCACCATCTTGGGCAAGGAGACGGTCTAGTCTCCTAAAACTTGGTCAGCTGCCCCAGTGAAAAGGGGGCGACGGCGCGGAAGCGCAGCGGACGCGCGCAGCGGGCGCGCCGAAGGCACGCCAAAGGCAAGCCCGTCTGCGCGCGTCCGCGCCAGTCCGCCGCCAGACGCCAGACATGCTGCCCCTCTCACCAGAGATGGGCAAACTTATGCTCGGGAAGAGCTCCTAGCAATCAGGAAGCTGGTGAGCAGCTGTGAACAGTCTTGTGGGGAAGCTATGGAGGGCCCATTCTGCTGTGTGCAGTGTGGCTTTGATGCTGCACCCATGTCCTCATCACGCAGCTATCTCCCCCCTTCTGGGAAGGATGCCACTATTTTCTCCCTCAACTGCCGCTCCCTGGCCAAACACTTTGCAGATGTTCGCGATTTATTAGAAGATACCTCCCCGGACGTCCTCTTTTTAACCGAGACATGGCTCTCAGACGCCATGACTGCCGAGCCGGTTTTAGCACTCCCGGCAGGATATAACATTCTAACTCTCAACAGGGCGATTAGAGGGGGGGGGCATCGCGATCATTTTCAAATCGTGCTACTCTTGCACCTTTGTAGAGCAGGTTGTAGCCGGATGCGAATGTGCACGCTTCAAGGTCATACTGAGCCCAAATTATACAATATCAGGGCTTCTAGTATACCGGCCCCCAGGGCCGTCCACAGATTTCAGAGCTGCACTTGTGGAGACGGTTAATGCATTGGCAGTTAACGCCGACAACTTTACCGTTACTGGGGATTTGAACTTACATATGGACAATCTGGAAGATAATGATGTGGCAAATTTTGCAGCGGACCTTGCTGCGTGCCAGCTAGATCAACGGGTCTCAGGCCCAACGCACATTGCCGGCCACTTACTGGATCCAGTTTTTACTAACATACCCTCCCTGATAGTGCACCCCCCCATCCCCATGGGATGGTCAGACCACTATTTGATCCCTATGTCATTTCAAGACATAAATCCTTCTAGGAGTGAGAGTCAGTCGACCTCATTAAAATGCCCATGGCATAAACTTAACTGGGACCAATTTTACACCTGTCTCTTGACTAATATCCCGAGTCTGCCGAATGATCCTAACAAGGCATACAGGGTGTTTTCTGACTGGATCAGCCAGCCATTAGACAGCCTAATCCCTAAGAAATGGTCTGTGAACCATGAATCTAAATCCAGTCCTTGGTTTAAAGAGGAGCTGGCTGATATGCGCAAGGTCTGTAAGAGGCTGGAACGTATTTGGAGAAGGGACTTCGATCCCGCCTCGAAGGACACCTACCGAGTGGCGATCAAAAGATATCAAAAGGCCATCCAAATGGCACGTGCGGCTTTTTATGCTAAGCAAATCAGTGAGAGTGATAACCCTGCTAAGAGCGTCTTTTCAATACTCTCTAGCCTCAAATCCCAGCAGGCTGTTGCAGGGTCCACAATCAAGTTCAATGAGCAGTGTGAAGACCTTGCCACTTTCTTTGTTAAGAAAGTAGACAACATCTACAAGTCTTTTCCAACCGCACCTGCCAACTCACTGGAGGCAGTTTGTCGTCAAAAGGCCAAGACCTTAGATGCCTTTCCACTGATCTCAGCAGATCAGCTGCAAACTTTGTGCAGTAAAATCAAGCCTGGTTCCCCTGCGGATCCCCTCAAACCGGACCAATTTAGGAAAGTGCTCCCGGCGATCATATCCCCCTTGTGCCAAGTGATAAATAGGTCCCTCACCAGTTCAATCGTACCACTGGCTTGGAAACAGGCTAAGATGCTGCCCCTGCTCAAGAAGGCCTCCCTGGATCCAGCAAAACCTGAAAATGACCGCCCTATTTCTCTGCTCCCTTGGGCAGCAAAGATCACGGAAGCTTACGTCAACTCCCTCCTGTCAGATTGTTTTACCGCGAACAACACGCTGGACCCCTCTCAAAATGGCTTCCATCCAGGTCACAGCACGGAGTCCGCTCTCCTGGCTGTGACAGAACATCTCTGGTCGGCACTTGACGCCATGCGAACGTCGGCACTGATTTTACTGGATCTCAGTGCCGCGTTCGACACGGTGTCTCATGCCATTTTGTTGCGACGCCTAGAGGAGGCTGGAATTGTTGGCCCAGCCTTACAGTGGCTTGCCTCATTCCTTGGTGGGAGATCATTCGAGGTAACAGTTCCCCCGTTTACCTCCGGCGTACACCCATAAATCAAGGGGTCCCACAGGGCTCGGCCCTTAGTCCCCTATTATTCAATCTCTACGTCCAACCCCTGGCTAAAGTAGCTAAGAGCAGGGATCTGACCATGGTCTCTTATGCCGATGATACACAGCTGGTGGTAGCGCTTTCGAACGACGCTGATCAAGACGCCCGTAAGTTCAAGGGCGATCTGGCGGCTGTCGCCGAATGGATGACCACTAACTGCCTCCAGCTGAACGCCAGCAAGTCTGAGGTACTGCTCGTGGGTAAAGACCATGGTCAATGGAGCGAACTCTGGTGGCCTGCGAGCCTTGGTAGCGCCCCCTCTGCGAAACAAGTAGTGAAAAATCTGGGGGTGTGGATAGACTCGTCCCTGAGTTACCGAGTTCAAACCAAAAAGGTGGCAGGGACCTGTTTTAGTCTGCGGCGGGGGCTCAGACCCCTTTTGGGCTTTTTTGAGGCATCTACTCGGCAGATTATCATCCAGACATTAATAATGTCCAGATTGGATTATGCCTGCTCTTTGTATCTAGGGTCCAACAAGGCCGAAATTCTTAGGTTACAAAGGGCTCAGAACGCAGCTGCACGTACCCTACTCGGCTTGCGTAGGGCCTGCCCGGTGTCAGACACCATTCGGTGACTTCACTGGCTGCCTGTGGCCAGACGAATTGAATTCAAGGCGCTCTGCATAGCTTTCAAAGCCCTTAAGCTGGCCACCCCTAGTATCCTGGCCAACTTGATCTTGCCCTACGTTCCTCCACGCTACCTCCGCTCCTTGGGACAGAAACTTGTGGTGGTTCCGCGAATACTGAAAGTCCGTGCTGGAGGCCGCTCTTTCCGCAGTAGGGCAGCTCTCCTCTGGAATTTACTTCCTGCTCACATTCGAGGCCTGAACAACTACCTGGAATTCCGGAAGGCCATAAAAACTCATCTCTTTCCGGCACCTTAGACCTACCCTCTGCTCCATCCGTATATGTTGGTTGCTTTGCTGTCAGCGCCGGGACGCCCCTTTGCTGGGGCAGCTGCTGCGCTCTACAAGTTGTGGTAACATAACATAACATATTACGGGACAGTCCTCCTGGCCACATCACACCGTCAGCTGGTCAATCTTGGGGCACACCCTCTCTTATAGGACAGTCTGCCTGGTCACAACATATCGTCAGCAGGTCGATCTTGGGGCACACCATCTCTTATGGGACAGTCCTCCTGGTCACATCACACCATCAGCTAGTCAATCTTGGGGCACACTCTCTCTTATGGGACAGTCCTCCTGGTCACATCACACCGTCAGCTGGTCGATCCTGGGGAACACCCTCTCTTACGGGACAGTCCTCTTGGCCACATCACACCGTCAGCTGGCTGATCTTGGGGCACACCATCTCTTATGGGACAGTCCTCATTGTCACATCACACCGTCAGCTAGTAGATCCTGGGGAACACCCTCTCTTACGGGACAGTCCTCCTGGCCACATCACACTGTCATCTGGTCGATCTTGGGGCACACCATCTCTTATAGGACAGTCCTCCTGGTCACATCACACAATCAGGTAGTCAATCTTGGGGCACACCCTCTCTAATGGGACAGTCCTCCTGGTCACACCACATTGTCAGCTGGTAGATCCTAGGGCACACCCTCTCTTATGGGACAGCCCTCCTGGTCACACCACACCGTCAGCTGGTAGATCCTGGGGTACACCGTTGAATATGAGACCGTCCTACCGGTCACATCACACCGTCAGCTGGTAGGTCCTGTGGCACACCATCACCTATGGAACAGTCCTCCTGGTCACATCACACCTGCAGTTGGTAGATCCTGGGGTACACCATCTCTCATGGGACAGTCCTCCTGGTCACATCACACTGGTCAGCTGGTAGATCCTGCGGCACACCGTCACTGTTAGAAATGGGATTTTCGGTTGGCTAGGGTGTGAGCCGAAGCCAAGCAAAAACCACCACTCTAGTCAGGATAAGGGAGTTACACGCCTAAAATAACCCCTGCTCACCCCTTGGTAGCTTGGCACGAGCAGCCAGGCTTATCTTAGAGGCAGTGTGTAAAGCATTTGCACTCTAACCAACAGTAATACAGTGTACGCACTACAAAAGGACACCACACCAGTTTAGAAAAATATCCAATATTTTTATATAATTAAACAAGACCAAAAACGATAAAAATCCACAATACTATACTTAAAAGTTCACAGTTCAAAAATACGTTGATTCAAAAAGAGTTCCTTGTGTGGATAGCTCCGTCCGGGCTATCACGGCGTCGTGAACACACAAATCCAAAACAGTTCTGGCTGGCCGCGGCGTCGCGGGCCAGCTACGGTGTCGGGAAGACCCGCAAACAGTCCCTTTTAGAAATGCAGGGCGCTGGTGACTTCTGGGTCGTGTCTCCAAGGACACGGCGTCCGCAGGCGTCGGTTCCGGAGGTCGGTGCAGGAGTTGGCAGGGCACTTGAAGTTACACGCCTTGCAGATCGATCTCCTCTCTGTTGGGATCAGGAGCGCCAGCTTCGGCAGGCGCCACGTGCTGCGGTGCGATCGCAGTGATGCGGCATGCGGTGCCCCCAGGTCGCGGTGCGAGCAGCGGCTCGGTGGCGGCGTCAAGTGGCGTCGTCGGTGAGACCAGGGTTGCGGTGCGAGATGAAGGCGGTGCTCGTCACGGTGCTAGCAGGTCACGGTGCAAGCAGCGGCGTCGTCGTTGCTGAAGCGCTGTCGTCGGCGGACGAACTGGAGTCGATGGTGCCGGCGTCGGTAGGCCAAGGCTGCGGTGCGGAATGAGGGCGGTGCATCGTGTGACTTACAAGCGGTGCCCCCGAACCACGGTGCAAGCAGCGGCGTCGATTCCGGCGGTGTAGGAGAGTAGGATCTGCCTCTTATGTTGCCCCCACTTTTTTTCTGATGTTTACACTGGTTTCTGGCTATAGTCTGGCTGGGACCCTGCTAATCAGGGCCCCAGCCTCTCTGTTCTCTCTAAACGATTTGGAGTGCACTCTAGGTGCACTAGTGATTGGATACTGTGGTACCTTATGAGTCCCTAGTATATGGTACCTTAGGTACCAAGGGCATAGGTACTTCACAGGCCTACCAGGGGCTGCAGCATGTATTATGCCACCCCTGGGAAGCAGACTAAATCTGACACCACAGGCCTGCTACTGCAGCCTGGGTGAGGAAGTGCTAGCACCCCTCACTGAGATATAGGTTCCCTATATCTCTCCTACACACACATATAAACCTATCAGTCACCCCTAAGGCAGGCCCTATCAATCCTGAGGGCAGGGTGCTTGGCTTCTATGTGAGGGGGTGCCTCTGCCTGAGCAGGGCCCCTCTGCAGCTCTCAGAGTCCATTCTCTGGTGCTGTTTGTGGATGCGGTTAAACCATATACTTTTAAGTGCATTATATCCTCGCGGTAAAATGCTAACTTTGGAATGGCTGCATCGAAACATGTCGTGTTTGGTGTCAAACATCTTGGAATACTACCCCCCGCCAGTCCTGGCGGCGGGGGTAGCATTCCACCCTTCTAGAGGGATAGACATGTACCTACTGTGGAAACGCAGTAGAATCCTGCAGAGCCCTGGCATCACAAAATGGATGCCACCAGTCACAGACACTGGGCTGCCCTCCTGCTGATGACCAACACTCGCAGTGGAGGAAGCCCAACAATAGATATCCTGTCCCAAGGGGGTGTGACCACCTTCCAGACAGGGTTTAGTGTATTGGGGCTGGGTGGGTGCACTCTTAGAGTGCTTTGAAGTCCTGCACTGGGGGAGCAGAAGGCTCCTCTGTGCATATGCCAGTTCAAACCGGCTCAGGGGCTACCTGTCCCTGCTCTGGCGCGAAACTGGACAAAGGGAAGTGGGTGTAGCCACCCACTCCCCTGACCCTCCCATAGGTAGGGTCATAGAGCTAGTCCCTCCCTTTCTTTTAGTATAAGAGGGGGAACCTGTGCATTGCACCCTAGATTTCCCTGGACGACGCTCTACAAGAAGAATCCCGGACCTTCGACGTTCCACTACCTTTGGAAGACTGAAGAATCTCCCTTGGAGTCAAGGAGTGACTCCCCTGCTTGGCAGGCACCAAAAACTACAAACGACGGTCGCAAACTACGCCGCTCCCGCCGGAGTCCGAAGTCCCTGCAGCCCAAGAAGTGGATTTCCTGACTTCTCAAAGGCCATCGTGAGTCCCCAGCGAAGCTGAGGCTAGTGGACCCCAAGAGTAATGAGGAACCGCGACCCCTGGGTACCGTGCACTATTGTCAAGTGCAACCCCTCCACAACGTTCCACGAACTTGTGCTTTGGACCACGTGTGGTCCCAGCCTCCAGCAGGAATCCCTCCTAAGATCAGAGGCCTACCACGTCCCGAGTGACCGTGGGCCCCTGTGAGTGAATCCTCCCGAGGCGTCTTTGCGATCCCTTGCCAGCCGGCTTGTGGGTCCCCAGAAGACTTTCTAAAGAAACCAAAGGGCTCCCCTGGTTGCTCCAGGCCTGCCCTGACTTACCCTTGCTGGGTGAGTCCCACAGACCTTGCTGGTCTGCGCCATTGCCTCTTCACACTTTCCCCAAGACTTGCTGTTACCAAGGCTTGTTGGCTCCGATCGAGTCGCCAACACCGCAGTAAGCTGCAGACATTGTGGGACACGCCGAATCCAGCTCCTGGTCATCGTCGACGCCTCCTGGACCTCGTGGCTGAAGAGTCAAGGCAACCACGAACGACCTGAATCTTGCGACAACGGTGGGCATCCATCTTCCTTGCCCCGAGTCACTGCCAAGTGACTTTGAACACTGTCCCCTCTGCTTTCAGGTCTTCCATCTTCCGAATCCAGGCCTGGATTCCTCCGGACACTTCTCCTGTCGCCGCAAGCAGCAAGTCTTCACTGGCTCCCATTGAAAACGACGCCGCGACCCGACACCAAAGAACACCTATGCACCCGGCTCCCCTGGGTGAGGTAACTTCAGCACTACGGTGCTCCTGTGGGTGTGGGCCCTAGAACTACTTACCCTGTAAGTGACTTGCTTGTAGCGTCCCTAGAAGTGTCCTAAAACTCTAACTTTCCAAGTGCGACAATTGCGCTGACTCGTACAGGGTTCGCGTCTGTGTTAGACACACCGCGTCCATCTCCTTTGTAACACTATCTAAAACTGTATCCTTCGACTCGTACTGAGTCCGATCGGTGTTCGCCTCGAACACACAAAGGGCCTGTAACTCTGAGATCTCCATTGCACTGACTCGCACAAGGTTCGCGTCTGTGTTAGACACAGCGCGTCCATCTCCCTTGCATCTCTATCTGTGACCGCGTCCTTCGACTCGTACAAGGACCGATCGGTGTGTTCGCCTCGAACACGCAAGGGACCTTTAACATTGAAATCTCAATCGCGTCTGAGTGCATAGACTCGCACAGGACTCGCACCGGTGCCAGGTCACCGCGTCCGTCCCCTGTGGGTCTCCTACAACTACCTGGGGTGGTTCTTGGGGGTCCCTCGATTCTAGATGCCCTAGACCTAGGTCTAGCAAACTAAGATTGTGATATTCGATTGTGCTAAACTTATTGTGATAACATTTGACTTGTACATATGTTCCTGACTTCTAATCTCATAAAGAGATTAGTAGAGAGTGTTTATTAATAAATACATATATATTTGATATATATACCTGTGTGGTGTCTTTTCATTTGGTGATTCAAGAGATTGTGTGGTAAAACAAGCTGCTTTACATTCCTTCAAGACTTAGCCTGAAGGCTGCTCTCCACAGCTACCACTAGGATAGCTTTCTATAAAGGTTGTCTTAAACCTATCTACCATAAGAGTCGAATTGTTCTGGTGCAAGGTGTCCACTTTAATTAGTGAACAGCATATACCAGGCCAACTTCTCACATTGGTGGGCAGCGTGTGGGATTCCAGCTTGCTATTGTTTTACCAGAAAATCTCTATTTGAATTACTAACTGAAAACCACTATAGGTACTTAAGGTACATATAAAGTCAAGCTTAGTATCAATAAGTTCTACTGAACTTAGAGCTGTGTGCCAAGGGATAGCACACCCTTTCTACAGCTCAAGCTAGTATCAGTAGGCCACAAACTAGTGTAGGTAGTACAACACTGCACAACACTAGAATGTCCTTAAAGGGTGGAACCAGTGGATCCACTCAGCCTCAGTATAAGGACATGGCTTTCTCTGACTTGAGAGCCATGTGTGTTGAAAGACACCTGAGGCTAGGACAGAGTCCCTCAACCCTACACCTGATAGATCTGCTGACAGCAGATGATCTTAGATTGGCTCTAGGAGCTAATGGGTCTGAATCAGTGGGTGGGTCAATTACAGTATCTGGGTCAGATGATGAAAATCAGAATGACCAGGACTCTGTGATTGAAGGGCCAGGCCTCAAGGGGCCTGAAAAGGACAGAGGAATTCTCCCTAAGAGAACTGACAGAGTGGAGGAGAGGCATAGGTCCCCTTCCAGGGAATCTGAGCACTCTTATCACTCTGGCAGAGAATTTGTCCACCAGAGGAACTCATACTTTCCCATAAGAGAGACCTCCTCTGAAAGAATGTGCAAACTGCTGCAGTATGAGGAAGCAAGAGTTGCCCTCAGAACCAAGCAGTTGGCACTGGATAGAGAAGCCCTGGAGATCCAGAGAGCTTCTAGAAGAGAGGGGTTAGAACCCCTTGGTGGCAGCAACAGTGTCCCTAGAGGCAGAGAATCTATTCCAGACCATAGGAACCTGAGCAAGGTTGTTCCTCCCTACCAGAGTGGGGATGATATCCACAAGTGGATAACTGCTATGGAGAGGGCCTGTAGAGTACAGCAGGTCCCCCAAAAGCAGTGGGCAGCAATCTTGTGGCTCTCCTTTTCAGATAAAGGTAGAGACAAGCTCCTCACTGTTAGAGAAGAGGATGCTGATGATTATGAAGTCCTGAAGAGTGCACTGATAGATGGGTTTGGCTTAACCACTGAGCAGTACAGGTTGAAGTTCAGAGACACCCAGAAGGCACAGACTCAGGACTGGACTGACTTTGTTGATTGTGCAACCAAGGCTCTGGAGGGTTGGCTGGTTGGCAGTAGGGTTACTGATTTCAAGGGATTGTATAATCTGATGATGAGAGAACAGATCCTTAATAATTGCCAGAACCAGTTGTTGCATCAGTACCTGGTGGACTCGGATCTGACCTCTCCCCAAGAATTGGGAAAGAAGGCAGACAAATGGGTCAGAACCAGGGTGAGGCAGAAACCCCAGAACCAAGGGGGTGACACCAAGAAGCAAGATCCTAAGGGCTCTGAGAAAGGTGGGGATAAGTCAAAAGACCAGAAGTCTTCACAAGGGCCCCAAAAATCTGCATCTGGTGGGGAGTCACAATCCAACAAGGGAAAAGGCCAAAAGAAGCCCTGGTGCAAATTCTGTAAACAGAAAGGGCACTGGACTTCTGACTGTAACAAGTCCAAAGACCAAACCACCACCACTCCTGCCCCTAAGGCAACTGTTCCCCCTAGTTCAGCTACTGGTGGAGGTGGTACACAGAATAAGGGTGTAGTAGGGTTGACCCTGGGTTCTGAAGTGGACTCTGACCTAGTCAGAGTGCCCACTCAGGCAATGCTGATTTGTGAGGGAGACCTTAATATGTCCTTCCTAGTGAGTCCCAGTAATCTGGGCAAATACAAACAGCAGCCTGTAATAAATGGCAAACAGGCTTTGGCATTTAGGGACACAGGTGCTAGTGTCACCATGGTGGCAGAGGATCTTGTGGACCCTGGACAGATCATCCTGGGCGAAATGTACCAGGTGACCAATGCAAGCAACGTCAAGACCAACCATAGTCTGGCAGTTGTGAATTTCTCCTGGGGAGGGGTAACTGGCCTCAAGAAGGTTGTAGTCAGTGCAGACCTCCCTGTCGAATGTCTATTGGGCAATGATCTAGAGACTTCAGCCTGGTCTGAAGTAGAGTTATGGACTCATGCTGAGATGTTGGGCATCCCTGCAGAGGTATTTGCTGTGACCAGGTCACAAGCAAGAATGCATGACACTGAACCAGCTCTGGATCCTGGAACAATGGACCAGATGCTTCCCAAGAGGAGGAGCAGTAGGGTAAAGGCAGTGCCTTCCCCTCTGTCTCAGATCACAGATTCACCCCCAGAGGGAGGTGAAGCAGATCCTGAAGAAGGAACTGCCCCAGAGGGACTTGAGCCTGATCAGGTTGAGTTCTTGGGGGCAGGGGGCCCTTCTAGGGAAGATCTGAGTAAGGAGCAACAGTGCTGCCCCTCTCTTGAACCCCTCAGACAGCAGGCTGCTGCTGAGGCTGCTGGGAGTGCTAGTGGGTCCCATAAAGTTTATTGGGATGAGGGACTCCTATATTCTGAGGGTAGAGACCCAGCCCCTGGAGCCACCAGGAGGATGGTAATACCTCAGAAGTTTAGGGGTTCCTCTTGACCCTAGCACATGACATCCCTTTAGCAGGACACTTGGGCCAAAACAAGACCTGGGACAGGCTTGTTCCACATTTTCATTGGCCACATATGTCAGAGGACACAAAGGAGTTTTGTCGCTCCTGTGTCACATGCCAAGCCAGTGGTAAGGCAGGTGGCACAACAAAGGCCCCCTGATACCACTACCGGTGGTGGGGGTACCCTTTGAAAGGGTAGGGATTGACATTGTTGGTCCCCTTGACCCTCAAACTGCATCTGGGCACAGGTTTATCCTGGTGGTAGTGGATCATGCCACCAGGTACCCAGAAGCAATTCCCCTGAGGACCACCACAGCCCCTGTGGTGGCAAGAGCCCTCATTGGAGTCTTCTCCAGAGTGGGTTTCCCAAAGGAGGTCATTTCTGACAGAGGTACCAACTTCATGTCAGGATATCTAAAAGCAATGTGGAAGGAGTGTGGTGTAACTTACAAGTTCACCACCCCCTATCACCCACAATGCAATGGTTTAGTTGAACGCTTCAACAAAACCTTGAAAGGAATGATTAAAGGACTCCCAGAGAAGCTTAGGCGGAAATGGGACCTTCTTCTTCCTTGCCTGTTGTTTGCATACAGAGAGGTTCCACAGAAGGGGGTTGGTTACAGCCCATTTGAGCTTCTGTTTGGGCATCCTGTGAGAGGTCCACTGTGTTTGGTAAAAGAGGGCTGGGAGTTACCTCTCAAGCCCCCCAAACAAGATGTGATGGACTATGTACTTGGTCTCCGCTCCCGGATGGCAGAGTACATGAAAAAGGCAACCAAAAACCTGGAGGCCAGCCAAGAATTACAAAAAGCTTGGCATGACCAAAAGGCTGTACTGACTGTATACCAGCCAGGACAGAAAGTGTGGGTGTTGGAGCCTGTGGCCCCAGCAGCCCTCCAGGACAAGTGGAGTGGCCCCCATACAATAGTTGAACAGAAGGGAGAAGTCACCTACCTGGTGAATCTTGGAACTCCCAGGAGCCCCCTGAGGGTGCTCCATGTCAACAGATTAAAGCCATATGTTGACAGGGCTGACATGGGCTTGCTCATGGCAACTGATGAGGACCAGGAGGAGGAGAGTGACCCTCTCCCTGACCTGCTCTCTCAGAACCCTGATGATGGGTCAGTAGATGGTGTTGCTTTGGCAAGCAGCCTCACTGACCATCAGCAAACTGAGTGCAGACAAGTTCTGCAACAGTATAGACATATGTTTAGCCTGACCCCTAGTCAGACTTCCTGGTGCACCCACGAGGTGGACACTGGAGACAGTCTGCCTGTCAAGAATAAAATCTACAGGCAACCTGACCATGTCAGGGACTGTATCAGGACTGAAGTCCAGAAAATGTTGGAGCTAGGTGTAATTGAGCCTTCAGATAGCCCTTGGGCTAGTCCAGTAGTCCTGGTACCCAAGCCTCATACCCAGGGTGGTAAGAAAGAAATGAGGTTTTGTGTAGACTACAGAGGCCTCAATGCAGTCACTAGGACTGATGCCTATCCCATACCAAGGGCAGATGAGCTGATTGATACTTTGGCCTCAGCCAAGTATCTAAGCACGTTTGACCTGACAGCTGGCTACTGGCAGATCAGGTTAGCTGATGATGCAAAAGCCAAAACAGCATTTTCGACCCCTGGTGGGCACTACCACTTTGTGGTGATGCCCTTTGGATTGAAAAATGCACCTGCCACTTTTCAGAGGTTGGTGAATAAAGTTCTGACAGGGATGGAAACTTATTGCTCAGCTTATCTAGATGATATTGCTGTCTTTAGTTCCTCCTGGCAGGATCACCTGGTCCACCTCAGGAATGTTTTGGAGGCCCTGCAGAAAGCAGGCCTCACTATCAAGGCCACTAAGTGCCAGATAGGGCAGAGTCAGGTTGTATACCTGGGCCACCTTGTAGGTGGAGGCCAGGTTCAGCCTTTACAGAGCAAAATCCAAACCATAATGGAATGGGTTGCTCCAACCACCCAGACACAGGTGAGAGCCTTCTTAGGCCTGTCTGGGTACTATAGGAGGTTTGTCAAGGGATATGGATCTATAGTGACCCCCTTGAATGATCTGACCTCAAAGAAAATGCCAAAAAAGGTTCAGTGGACAGCTAGCTGTCAGAAGGCATTTGAAGACCTAAAGCAGGCCATGTGCACTGCCCCCATCTTACAGAGTCCAGACTACACCAAAAAGTTCATTGTCCAAACAGATGCTTCTGAGCTGGGTGTGGGAGCTGTACTGTCTCAACTGAATGATGAAGGTCAAGACCAGCCAGTAGCTTTTATTAGCAGAAGGCTGACCCCTAGAGAGAAACGTTGGTCAGCTATAGAGAGGGAGGCCTTTGCTGTGGTATGGGCCCTGAAGAAGCTGAGGCCATACTTGTTTGGCACTCACTTCATAGTTCAGACCGACCACAAGCCCCTCCTATGGCTTAAACAAATGAAAGGAGAAAACCCAAAACTTTTGAGGTGGTCCATTTCCCTACAGGGGATGGACTATACAGTGGAACATAGACCTGGGACCCAACATGCCAATGCAGATGGACTCTCAAGGTATTTCCACTTTGAACACGAAGACTCAACTGGTCAAGGTTAGTTTAGTGTCCCTGCGTTTGGGGGGGGTTGTGTAGGAGAGTAGGATCTGCCTCTTATGTTGCCCCCACTTTTTTTCTGATGTTTACACTGGTTTCTGGCTATAGTCTGGCTGGGACCCTGCTAATCAGGGCCCCAGCCTCTCTGTTCTCTCTAAACGATTTGGAGTGCACTCTAGGTGCACTAGTGATTGGATACTGTGGTACCTTATGAGTCCCTAGTATATGGTACCTTAGGTACCAAGGGCATAGGTACTTCACAGGCCTACCAGGGGCTGCAGCATGTATTATGCCACCCCTGGGAAGCAGACTAAATCTGACACCACAGGCCTGCTACTGCAGCCTGGGTGAGGAAGTGCTAGCACCCCTCACTGAGATATAGGTTCCCTATATCTCTCCTACACACACATATAAACCTATCAGTCACCCCTAAGGCAGGCCCTATCAATCCTGAGGGCAGGGTGCTTGGCTTCTATGTGAGGGGGTGCCTCTGCCTGAGCAGGGCCCCTCTGCAGCTCTCAGAGTCCATTCTCTGGTGCTGTTTGTGGATGCGGTTAAACCATATACTTTTAAGTGCATTATATCCTCGCGGTAAAATGCTAACTTTGGAATGGCTGCATCGAAACATGTCGTGTTTGGTGTCAAACATCTTGGAATACTACCCCCCGCCAGTCCTGGCGGCGGGGGTAGCATTCCACCCTTCTAGAGGGATAGACATGTACCTACTGTGGAAACGCGGTAGAATCCTGCAGAGCCCTGGCATCACAAAATGGATGCCACCAGTCACAGACACTGGGCTGCCCTCCTGCTGATGACCAACACTCGCAGTGGAGGAAGCCCAACAATAGATATCCTGTCCCAAGGGGGTGTGACCACCTTCCAGACAGGGTTTAGTGTATTGGGGCTGGGTGGGTGCACTCTTAGAGTGCTTTGAAGTCCTGCACTGGGGGAGCAGAAGGCTCCTCTGTGCATATGCCAGTTCAAACCGGCTCAGGGGCTACCTGTCCCTGCTCTGGCGCGAAACTGGACAAAGGGAAGTGGGTGTAGCCACCCACTCCCCTGACCCTCCCATAGGTAGGGTCATAGAGCTAGTCCCTCCCTTTCTTTTAGTATAAGAGGGGGAACCTGTGCATTGCACCCTAGATTTCCCTGGACGACGCTCTACAAGAAGAATCCCGGACCTTCGACGTTCCACTACCTTTGGAAGACTGAAGAATCTCCCTTGGAGTCAAGGAGTGACTCCCCTGCTTGGCAGGCACCAAAAACTACAAACGACGGTCGCAAACTACGCCGCTCCCGCCGGAGTCCGAAGTCCCTGCAGCCCAAGAAGTGGATTTCCTGACTTCTCAAAGGCCATCGTGAGTCCCCAGCGAAGCTGAGGCCAGTGGACCCCAAGAGTAACGAGGAACCGCGACCCCTGGGTACCGTGCACTATTGTCGAGTGCAACCCCTTCACAACGTTCCACGAACTTGTGCTTTGGACCACGTGTGGTCCCAGCCTCCAGCAGGAATCCCTCCTAAGATCAGAGGCCTACCACGTCCCGAGTGACCGTGGGCCCCTGTGAGTGAATCCTCCCGAGGCGTCTTCGCGATCCCTTGCCAGCCGGCTTGTGGGTCCCCAGAAGACTTTCTAAAGAAACCAAAGGGCTCCCCTGGTTGCTCCAGGCCTGCCCTGACTTACCCTCGCTGGGTGAGTCCCACAGACCTTGCTGGTCTGCGCCATTGCCTCTTCACACTTTCCCCAAGACTTGCTGTTACCAAGGCTTGTTGGCTCCGATCGAGTCGCCGACACCGCAGTAAGCTGCAGACATCGTGGGACACGCCGAATCCAGCTCCTGGTCGTCGTCGACGCCTCCTGGACCTCGTGGCTGAAGAGTCAAGGCAACCGCGAACGACCTGAATCTTGCGACGACGGTGGGCATCCATCTTCCTTGCCCCGAGTCACTGCCAAGTGACTTTGAACACTGTCCCCTCTGCTTTCAGGTCTTCCATCTTCCGAATCCAGGCTTGGATTCCTCCGGACACTTCTCCTGTCGCCGCAAGCAGCAAGTCTTCACTGGCTCCCATTGAAAACGACGCCGCGACCCGACACCAAAGAACACCTATGCACCCGGCTCCCCTGGGTGAGGTAACTTCAGCACTACGGTGCTCCTGTGGGTGTGGGCCCTAGAACTACTTACCCTGTAAGTGACTTGCTTGTAGCTTCCCTAGAAGTGTCCTAAAACTCTAACTTTCCAAGTGCGACAATTGCGCTGACTCGTACAGGGTTCGCGTCTGTGTTAGACACACCGCGTCCATCTCCTTTGTAACACTATCTAAAACTGTATCCTTCGACTCGTACTGAGTCCGATCGGTGTTCGCCTCGAACACACAAAGGGCCTGTAACTCTGAGATCTCCATTGCACTGACTCGCACAAGGTTCGCGTCTGTGTTAGACACAGCGCGTCCATCTCCCTTGCATCTCTATCTGTGACCGCGTCCTTCGACTCGTACAAGGACCGATCGGTGTGTTCGCCTCGAACACGCAAGGGACCTTTAACATTGAAATCTCAATCGCGTCTGAGTGCATAGACTCGCACAGGACTCGCACCGGTGCCAGGTCACCGCGTCCGTCCCCTGTGGGTCTCCTACAACTACCTGGGGTGGTTCTTGGGGGTCCCTCGATTCTAGATGCCCTAGACCTAGGTCTAGCAAACTAAGATTGTGATATTCGATTGTGCTAAACTTATTGTGATAACATTTGACTTGTACATATGTTCCTGACTTCTAATCTCATAAAGAGATTAGTAGAGAGTGTTTATTAATAAATACATATATATTTGATATATATACCTGTGTGGTGTCTTTTCATTTGGTGATTCAAGAGATTGTGTGGTAAAACAAGCTGCTTTACATTCCTTCAAGACTTAGCCTGAAGGCTGCTCTCCACAGCTACCACTAGGATAGCTTTCTATAAAGGTTGTCTTAAACCTATCTACCATAAGAGTCGAATTGTTCTGGTGCAAGGTGTCCACTTTAATTAGTGAACAGCATATACCAGGCCAACTTCTCACATTGGTGGGCAGCGTGTGGGATTCCAGCTTGCTATTGTTTTACCAGAAAATCTCTATTTGAATTACTAACTGAAAACCACTATAGGTACTTAAGGTACATATAAAGTCAAGCTTAGTATCAATAAGTTCTACTGAACTTAGAGCTGTGTGCCAAGGGATAGCACACCCTTTCTACAGCTCAAGCTAGTATCAGTAGGCCACAAACTAGTGTAGGTAGTACAACACTGCACAACACTAGAATGTCCTTAAAGGGTGGAACCAGTGGATCCACTCAGCCTCAGTATAAGGACATGGCTTTCTCTGACTTGAGAGCCATGTGTGTTGAAAGACACCTGAGGCTAGGACAGAGTCCCTCAACCCTACACCTGATAGATCTGCTGACAGCAGATGATCTTAGATTGGCTCTAGGAGCTAATGGGTCTGAATCAGTGGGTGGGTCAATTACAGTATCTGGGTCAGATGATGAAAATCAGAATGACCAGGACTCTGTGATTGAAGGGCCAGGCCTCAAGGGGCCTGAAAAGGACAGAGGAATTCTCCCTAAGAGAACTGACAGAGTGGAGGAGAGGCATAGGTCCCCTTCCAGGGAATCTGAGCACTCTTATCACTCTGGCAGAGAATTTGTCCACCAGAGGAACTCATACTTTCCCATAAGAGAGACCTCCTCTGAAAGAATGTGCAAACTGCTGCAGTATGAGGAAGCAAGAGTTGCCCTCAGAACCAAGCAGTTGGCACTGGATAGAGAAGCCCTGGAGATCCAGAGAGCTTCTAGACGAGAGGGGTTAGAACCCCTTGGTGGCAGCAACAGTGTCCCTAGAGGCAGAGAATCTATTCCAGACCATAGGAACCTGAGCAAGGTTGTTCCTCCCTACCAGAGTGGGGATGATATCCACAAGTGGATAACTGCTATGGAGAGGGCCTGTAGAGTACAGCAGGTCCCCCAAAAGCAGTGGGCAGCAATCTTGTGGCTCTCCTTTTCAGATAAAGGTAGAGACAAGCTCCTCACTGTTAGAGAAGAGGATGCTGATGATTATGAAGTCCTGAAGAGTGCACTGATAGATGGGTTTGGCTTAACCACTGAGCAGTACAGGTTGAAGTTCAGAGACACCCAGAAGGCACAGACTCAGGACTGGACTGACTTTGTTGATTGTGCAACCAAGGCTCTGGAGGGTTGGCTGGTTGGCAGTAGGGTTACTGATTTCAAGGGATTGTATAATCTGATGATGAGAGAACAGATCCTTAATAATTGCCAGAACCAGTTGTTGCATCAGTACCTGGTGGACTCAGATCTGACCTCTCCCCAAGAATTGGGAAAGAAGGCAGACAAATGGGTCAGAACCAGGGTGAGGCAGAAACCCCAGAACCAAGGGGGTGACACCAAGAAGCAAGATCCTAAGGGCTCTGAGAAAGGTGGGGATAAGTCAAAAGACCAGAAGTCTTCACAAGGGCCCCAAAAATCTGCATCTGGTGGGGAGTCACAATCCAACAAGGGAAAAGGCCAAAAGAAGCCCTGGTGCAAATTCTGTAAACAGAAAGGGCACTGGACTTCTGACTGTAACAAGTCCAAAGACCAAACCACCACCACTCCTGCCCCTAAGGCAACTGTTCCCCCTAGTTCAGCTACTGGTGGAGGTGGTACACAGAATAAGGGTGTAGTAGGGTTGACCCTGGGTTCTGAAGTGGACTCTGACCTAGTCAGAGTGCCCACTCAGGCAATGCTGATTTGTGAGGGAGACCTTAATATGTCCTTCCTAGTAAGCCCCAGTAATCTGGGCAAATACAAACAGCAGCCTGTAATAAATGGCAAACAGGCTTTGGCATTTAGGGACACAGGTGCTAGTGTCACCATGGTGGCAGAGGATCTTGTGGACCCTGGACAGATCATCCTGGGCGAAATGTACCAGGTGACCAATGCAAGCAATGTCAAGACCAACCATAGTCTGGCAGTTGTGAATTTCTCCTGGGGAGGGGTAACTGGCCTCAAGAAGGTTGTAGTCAGTGCAGACCTCCCTGTCGAATGTCTATTGGGCAATGATCTAGAGACTTCAGCCTGGTCTGAAGTAGAGTTATGGACTCATGCTGAGATGTTGGGCATCCCTGCAGAGGTATTTGCTGTGACCAGGTCACAAGCAAGAATGCATGACACTGAACCAGCTCTGGATCCTGGAACAATGGACCAGATGCTTCCCAAGAGGAGGAGCAGTAGGGTAAAGGCAGTGCCTTCCCCTCTGTCTCAGATCACAGATTCACCCCCAGAGGGAGGTGAAGCAGATCCTGAAGAAGGAACTGCCCCAGAGGGACTTGAGCCTGATCAGGTTGAGTTCTTGGGGGCAGGGGGCCCTTCTAGGGAAGATCTGAGTAAGGAGCAACAGTGCTGCCCCTCTCTTGAACCCCTCAGACAGCAGGCTGCTGCTGAGGCTGCTGGGAGTGCTAGTGGGTCCCATAAAGTTTATTGGGATGAGGGACTCCTATATTCTGAGGGTAGAGACCCAGCCCCTGGAGCCACCAGGAGGTTGGTAATACCTCAGAAGTTTAGGGGGTTCCTCTTGACCCTAGCACATGACATCCCTTTAGCAGGACACTTGGGCCAAAACAAGACCTGGGACAGGCTTGTTCCACATTTTCATTGGCCACATATGTCAGAGGACACAAAGGAGTTTTGTCGCTCCTGTGTCACATGCCAAGCCAGTGGTAAGGCAGGTGGCACAACAAAGGCCCCCCTGATACCACTACCTGTGGTGGGGGTACCCTTTGAAAGGGTAGGGATTGACATTGTTGGTCCCCTTGACCCTCAAACTGCATCTGGGCACAGGTTTATCCTGGTGGTAGTGGATCATGCCACCAGGTACCCAGAAGCAATTCCCCTGAGGACCACCACAGCCCCTGTGGTGGCAAGAGCCCTCATTGGAGTCTTCTCCAGAGTGGGTTTTCCAAAGGAGGTCATTTCTGACAGAGGTACCAACTTCATGTCAGGATATCTGAAAGCAATGTGGAAGGAGTGTGGTGTGACTTATAAGTTCACCACCCCTATCACCCACAATGCAATGGTTTAGTTGAACGCTTCAACAAAACCTTGAAAGGAATGATTAAAGGACTCCCAGAGAAGCTTAGGCGGAAATGGGACCTTCTTCTTCCTTGCCTGTTGTTTGCATACAGAGAGGTTCCACAGAAGGGGGTTGGTTACAGCCCATTTGAGCTTCTGTTTGGGCATCCTGTGAGAGGTCCACTGTGTTTGGTAAAAGAGGGCTGGGAGTTACCTCTCAAGCCCCCCAAACAAGATGTGATGGACTATGTACTTGGTCTCCGCTCCCGGATGGCAGAGTACATGAAAAAGGCAACCAAAAACCTGGAGGCCAGCCAAGAATTACAAAAAGCTTGGCATGACCAAAAGGCTGTACTGACTGTATACCAGCCAGGACAGAAAGTGTGGGTGTTGGAGCCTGTGGCCCCAGCAGCCCTCCAGGACAAGTGGAGTGGCCCCCATACAATAGTTGAACAGAAGGGAGAAGTCACCTACCTGGTGAATCTTGGAACTCCCAGGAGCCCCCTGAGGGTGCTCCATGTCAACAGATTAAAGCCATATGTTGACAGGGCTGACATGGGCTTGCTCATGGCAACTGATGAGGACCAGGAGGAGGAGAGTGACCCTCTCCCCTGACCTGCTCTCTCAGAACCCTGATGATGGGTCAGTAGATGGTGTTGCTTTGGCAAGCAGCCTCACTGACCATCAGCAAACTGAGTGCAGACAAGTTCTGCAACAGTATAGACATATGTTTAGCCTGACCCCTAGTCAGACTTCCTGGTGCACCCACGAGGTGGACACTGGAGACAGTCTGCCTGTCAAGAATAAAATCTACAGGCAACCTGACCATGTCAGGGACTGTATCAGGACTGAAGTCCAGAAAATGTTGGAGCTAGGTGTAATTGAGCCTTCAGATAGCCCTTGGGCTAGCTCCAGTAGTCCTGGTACCCAAGCCTCATACCCAGGGTGGTAAGAAAGAAATGAGGTTTTGTGTAGACTACAGAGGCCTCAATGCAGTCACTAGGACTGATGCCTATCCCATACCAAGGGCAGATGAGCTGATTGATACTTTGGCCTCAGCCAAGTATCTAAGCACGTTTGACCTGACAGCTGGCTACTGGCAGATCAGGTTAGCTGATGATGCAAAAGCCAAAACAGCATTTTCGACCCCTGGTGGGCACTACCACTTCGTGGTGATGCCCTTTGGATTGAAAAATGCACCTGCCACTTTTCAGAGGTTGGTGAATAAAGTTCTGACAGGGATGGAAACTTATTGCTCAGCTTATCTAGATGATATTGCTGTCTTTAGTTCCTCCTGGCAGGATCACCTGGTCCACCTCAGGAATGTTTTGGAGGCCCTGCAGAAAGCAGGCCTCACTATCAAGGCCACTAAGTGCCAGATAGGGCAGAGTCAGGTTGTATACCTGGGCCACCTTGTGGGTGGAGGCCAGGTTCAGCCTTTACAGAGCAAAATCCAAACCATAATGGAATGGGTTGCTCCAA